>JAECMU010081636.1:0-10405 GCA_016106625.1 Dracogyra subfuscus
AATAGTTGACAATGTATACTTTGTATTATGAGAGGACAAAAATCATAGTTTTCTCCATAGATACAATTGTGCTGAGCTACGCCCGGTTCCTTATTTGAGTTAATACAGATATTTGTGCATGCAGGTTGACGTATATTTGTTTCCAGATGAACAGAGACTCAAGGGATTCAAGATTTACGTTGATAACAGCAACACACCGTGTTATCACTGGACACGTCAGTCTAATCCACCAGAAGTGTTTGATATAATATGTGATGCACAGGGATACACTGTAACGTTTCAACTTCCAGGACCTACATATCTTCAGTTGTGTGAAGTTCAAATTTTTGGTATGTAATTTTTCTAAACAGTATGTATTTACTCAAGATAAAATGCACTCTACAAAAACAAATAGTTCAGTATCTAGCTGCAATAATCTTGTCGTGCCATTTTCATATTTGTAAACACAGTAAAAAGCAACACGAAACAATACAAACATAGTTTGATTAATTTAGTTTAAAACTGATTAACACACCCTAGATTAACATCAGATAAGTTATAACGTGTAAGCTAAATTCAGATGAAGTCAAAAATCGGTATTATTATTTATTATTATTGTTGTTGTTGTTGTTGTTGTTGTTGTTGTTGTTGTTGTTGTTGTTGTTGTTGTTGTTGTTGTTATCAATATTAGTCTTCTGCAGGTTTAACTGTTTTTGTTTATGCACATCCGTTTGTTGTGCCGTCTCAAACCAATATAGTGTTCTGCCAATTTTGGTTTCAAGATACTACAAATTAAATCCCAAAGAGCCACTGTGTCAGCAAATGTTTCCTATTTTGTATTTCCGATATTTCCAGTGATTGTCGTGTGCAAAACGCTGGGGAATATGAATTAGGGAATGTACTGTAGTGACATCGGGAGAGATATATCGGCTGTAGTAGTCAGACGGTTCAGAGAACTTTCATCTTTATAAATTAGTTCATGCTGGGGTATCTACTGTATTGAGGTGCTGACATGTCTACAAGTAAACACTTCTAGCATGAATACTGTTCAGTCGCAACCACTATCGGTGGAACTCGATAGTTATTGTATATGGAGCAGTAGCATAAGTACCAATTAAAAACCTGTTTTCCAGTTCGCTTTCAATTAATTTGTTTACTACGTCTGGTTGCTGTCTGGCAGACACATTATTTTGACAGTTCTTGGTGTTAAGTGGTGGATTTACAATGTTTGTGTCAAAACGATGTTTTAAACCATTGAGAAATATTTAATATAAATTGTTTATCTGGATGATAAGAAAGTTCTCTACTCCACTGATTGATACTATTTGGTGTAGTAGCGTTTGCCAATCACAGTTTGTCTCCAGAAAGACTTCGCTGCACTGTATAACTTGTCCCCTTTGTTTTTTCTAGAGCTACCTGTATGTTAGAAAAGACATTTTCTCAGGTGTATGAGATCGTTCTTATGTTACATTCAAGTCTTGCATGGTCCTCCTTTTTGCACAAGGCACATATATGGAGACATTTAAAACTGCGACACCATCGTATTTGTGTCATTACGTCCATTGTGTCTGTTAATTCCTTCTATTCCTCTAGCATACATGAAGCTGTCTTTTGGGAACATCCAGCAAATTCTTTGGGGTTGAACAGAAATGAGCTGCATGTGAAGAACTGTCATCGTGTCTGCATGAATGGATTGTTTGACAAATGAAATTGTTTTGAAACAACAGTGTATTTCGTTTGCTTCAGTTAAGTTTGTAGCCCTGAATCAAAACTTGGGCTGTTTGTTGAGCATAGGCTTTGTAATATTCATAAATGTCAGCTCCTGGTCATATCCCTGCCATCTAAAAAACGTTATTGAGATAAGTATCTAGCTCAGTAATTTTGTGAAAAACTTCACTTTCATATTATTTTATACACTAAAATCCTTGATGAAATCTTCCACAGATAAGTTTGCATTTAAACGTGGATAATCACTTGTAATACATAGTTCTTCATCAGCCCTTTTGATGACTCTATAACTCAATTATCAGCTATCGAGCATCGGGTGAAACAACTTCCAAGCATGATAATTCATTTGACACACATGCTCGCGATGATGGCGTGTTGACAAGTTGTGATAAACGAAATCTGTCATGACATAAGAGTTGCTTCTAGCTGGTGTTAAGGCAATGATTTGTTGTCAGTACCAAGTCACCAACGAGTTATTGTTACAAAGAAATGCCTGGGTGAGTCTGGCAGTATAGGGGTCTGACGTTATCATGTTGAAAGTTGTCCCTTCCACCATGTTGTTGCAAAGGTTTTTGAAATCATGATATTTAAACAGAACAAAATACAGCCATACATACAATTGTTATATTTATACACTGTCCTGAATCAGTTGCATTATCAGATCCCCCTGTGACAATATTAACTTATGTTTTGTGTCTGAAGACCCTGGTATTGTGTTCAACAGATGTACTAAATCAACAAATTCACATCTAAATATGTTTTATTTGACATTTTGTGGTATATGTAGTGCTATATCATCCAGAGCACACTGTAGTCGAGGTGCAGAAGATTGTAACATATTCATGAGTTTAATGTTCAACTGATGGATTGCACAATTCTGCTCGGGGAACAGACGATGATAATGGAGCTGCTGATAGACTCTGTTATGGAGGCAGGTGATGAAGGAGCTGATATTGACTGTACAACACGTGCTTGGTTTTTCGCGTTCGGCTGGGCTAGTGGGAGCACCTCTGTAGTAGATAGTATTTTTTAAGCTTATTTTATTTTATTTTATTTTATTTCTTTTCATACTATTGCTTTTATTATTGTTATTGAAATTTTATATTTTTATAATTTTTACTTCAACATTGGCTAGTATGTTGTAACTGAAGGCCAGCAAACAGATTTATTAATTGAATTATAGTCTCGCAACAATGATCATTGCCACACACAGGGCAATCACGGTTTATCCACAAGGCTTCAAAATAAATTAAATAATATCTAAATGATGGAAACAAATACTTCAATACTAAAGGCAGAGACACTTTCCAAACACACTGGCGTTTATCTAACAGTGAAAACATGATACTATACGTCTTATTTATACATTGTTTTCTTTCAAACTTTACAGGGTCGACTAACCATTTCTTCTCAAGTTTGAAAAGAAAGCCAATAGCTGCATGCTTAAAAATTAAAAAAACAAAACAACAACATATATATATATATATATATATATATATATATATATATATATATACATGTACAAAGCATATACATATACAGACATTGTTTTAATATATGAAGTGTCCATTTGAATAACCTACGATGTCCACTTTTTGACATATTTGCCGATTATCTACTCTAACCCATTATAGAGTATGTACTGTCCAAAGGCAAACTACTGCGGTAATATAACATGCTAATAACTGTATTTAGTAGTCCCTGCGTGTGCATTAATCTCACCGTGGTGCAGTGGTTAATGTGTGTTTTTTATATAGAATGGCCAATAAATGCACAACACCCCTTTTGGGGCACCTTGTTGGCCGTGAGGTGCATCCCGTAATGCTGGATGATGGGATCCTGTTGGTTGAGTTGGGAGCATATCTGCGGATATGTTTTCTGGCAACACATCACTTTGGCCTGGAATTCAGCCAGACGGGTGGTCAAGCTAGTCACGTCAAACTCAATAGTAAATAAGCAATTGTTTTTGTTACAAATTTGCCAAGTATACCATTCCTTGAATAACCATGTGTACTTGCTGCTCTTGGGGTGGTGGCTAGGGTCAATGAGGTGATTTCTTTTGGTTTTTTATTGCCTGAGTATATCAACCATGTATCCCTGGCATGCTTGTCTGGTGGTTATCCGCAGCATCATGTTCCCTTGTTGGACTCTGTGATGGGTGGGGGCATGATTTATGCATTTTTTACTCTACACTATGGGTAAAAACAAATCTCAAACTTCAGATGGGACCTTGAAATGGGTCCACACCGAGGTTGCGGATTCCTCGTCTTCTGATGAGGAATCTAGGACTAGTTTAAATTTAAAAAGTCAAAAGTTGTTACTTCTGAATCCTGGCCGAGGTTCCTGGTCATCAGTTCGTCACTAGATGGAGACTTGAGTAAAGTATCGCCATTTGCTATTCAGAAGGGGCTTGTCGGCATGCCTGGCGAGCCAAAGTCTGTCAAAAAAACTTAAATGTGGTTTGTTACTGGTAGAATGTTTGACTGAGAGACATTCATTGTGTCTTCTCAAGTCTACCTCATTGTGTGATGTGCCAATACAAGTTTCACCTCACGCCTCCCTCAATTCATCGAAGGGGGTAATCCGGTCACGAGACCTGGAAGGAGTCACTGAAACAGAAATAACAGAAAACTTGTCATCGCAGGGTGTGATATAAGTGAAAAGGATTAAGATTTTTCGGAATAACGAGTTGTTGAATATTTTGATCTTAACCTTTAACAGGCCAGTACTTCCTCCATCAGTTAAGGCCGGATATCTCAGTTTATCTGTTGTGACATTTATACTGAATCCCTTACGGTGTTTTAACTGTCAGAAGTTTGGCCATGGTCATACTGCATGTAGAAACAAACAGGCATGTGCTCGTTGTGGTCAGTTTGACCATGACAGTAAAACATGTACTACTGACATTCTTTGTATTAAAGCGGCACTGTCTGGAATATATTTATTATTTAAGCATATAGAACAGAAAACCCCATTACGTTTGGTGCATATATGGCGCCGCACTCATCTTTGGTTTCACTACGCTAGCTTATACAGGTCAAACACATAGTTATTATTTTGAAAGTGGAACACTTTTGATGGGCTCCTACCGCTTTCGATTTTCATTGGTTTATCACAAGTGTGGAACTCTCCAACAAGAGATCACGTGAGATTTCGCAATTTTTGAACAACTTTAACTGTCTTGATTGAAGGGTCGTCTCATAACTCCAAAACATATTTATATCTATAGTGGTCGATGTGTGGGGGATTTGCCTTGAAATTTTGACAGTGGCCAGCTATTGGCATACGCATTACATGTAAGGGCGCGTTACTAATTATGTAACGCTCTTGGGATAGAGGAAGAGGGTACTGCCTTCGATTTATGTAACATTTTTCAAGACTATATGCTATTTTTATTCATTACTTAGACCTAAAAAAAAGGTGGGGGGGGGGGGGGCGGGGGTGGCAGAATGCGTGGTCAGTTTAGGATCGATCCGCATCGACCGGTATATAAAAGTCCCTTGTATGTGATATCCTGTCTGTGGGATGGTACATATAATCGATTCCTTGCTAAAAAAAAACCACCTAATTTTTTTTTAATAATACAAAATGTAGTGGGTTCCCAAGGCATGGATTTCAGCGGGGTTGGGGTTATAGACTGTGTTGATTGAAGTTTATATGGGGCCATGCTCCCCCAGAAAATACATTTCAATTTTGTTTTAAGCTTGGGCAAATAAGGGTTTTGACCTTCATTACCCCCTCCGCCCGCACATGTACCCAATTCCTCTCTAAGATTATATGTCAAAGTTACCAAATGTTTCACATCCAACATCAGATGGAAGGAAGGATAGGATATGTTTTATTTAACGACGCACTCAACACATTTTATTTACGGTTGTATGGCGTCGGGTGATTAGTAAAGCAATATGCTCTAACTTTGATGTCTTTATTAGAATCGAGGGTATACTTTTGATGATTTCCGTTCATAGCGAACACACACGAGTTTTTTAAAAGTGCATTTGAGCTTGTATTTCATATTTGTACATGATGTTATAATATGGTTATAATATGGCAAAAATGGTAATATTTGCGAGAATGTGCCAAATGGAAATTCGAGAAAAGGGTACAACAGATTAAAGCTGACAAGAACTTGCCATTTCCTGAGGCTAGAAAACTTGTGGAAACAGAAACAGCTGTCGTAGCAGGTAAATCATATGCTATGGCAGTCAACGTTTCCACAGCAAGTTGCAATAATACTGACCTAATTTGGCGGTATGATGAGGCTAAATATCGAAAGCTTTCTCAGTTTCTGATATAGAAAAAGCTGCTAAAGAGGCTGATAAGGTAGCCCAGAAGCAGCAGGAAGCTTTACATACACAAAAAAAGTCTTCGCAATTTACACCAGTATCTCTGGATTCACATAAACAATCAGGTAGGTCGACTGCTACGGTGCCAGGCCCTAGTGGTCCTCCTCAGTCAGGAAAAGGAAACAAATCCAGTAAGGAGTGCTCTTCGGGACATCTGAATGTTTTTTAGATTTGTTCTGTCCCGATACGTAATTCGTTTGATCCTTTGGATATGGACGTGGGTGATGAGGTGGGTGATTTACCTCAAATTAACTCACGGTCTAGGTCAAAGGAAACAACAAAGATTGATCCCATACGTCCCCCTGATGACTAATTCAGTCATTCAGTTGAACTGCCGTGGGCTTAGGCCCAATTTTGATGAATTAAGTATTTTAATTCAAAAACATAATCCTCTTGCAGTGTGTCTTCAGGAAACTTTCTTGAAGGCCACTGATCATATTACTATGAGAGGATTTAACCTCTCTCATATATAACATGAAACTACCAATAGAGCATCTGGGAGTGTTTCCATTCTTGTTAATGAAAACATTCTTCAGAGTATAGTAACATTAAATACCAATTTACAAGCTGTGGCTATAAAGGTCACGGCTCATAACACTATAACTCTGTGCTCAGTTTATTTACCTCCTCGAAACCATTTTACTTTTAATTCTAAGTATTTTCAAGATCTCATTAACCAGCTCCCTACTCCCTTTATTATTATGGGAGATTTTAATGGTCACCACACTTTGTGGGGATGTGAGGATGTCAATATTAGAGGAAAACAATTAGAAGACTTAATTCTCAAAAATGACTTACTTTTATTCAGTGATAAATGTCATATCTATTTTCACTCTGCAAGTGGTTCTTTCACTTCTATAAACTTAACCCTTTGCAGTCCTTCACCTTTTCTTGATTTCTCCTGGAAAGTTGATTCAGACCTTTGTGGTAGTGATCACTTTCCCATTATGTTGAAGAATGATGGATCACCATCGCTTGAAAGGGTTCAAAGGTGGAATTTGTCGAAGGCAAATTGGGGTCAATTTCAGCATCTGTGCAGCACTCGACTACAACATTTTGCCATTACTGATGCTGATGATCCCATGTCTTTGTTCACTTCCAGCCTTCCATCGTAGTGTGATGGATAAGTGTACGAGTGTCTTACGATTATTGTGGGTTCAAATCTCCATGTCAAAATATATTTTGCAGGCAGCATAGCCCAGTGGTACAGTGCCCGCCTGATGCGCGGTCGGTCTAGGATCGATCCCCGTCAGCTAACCACTGGTTTTTTTTCTCGACATAACCATATGTCCGACGCCGATATAACCGTAATTATAATGTGTTGAGTGCGTCGTTAAACAAACCAAAAATTGTTCACTTCCATTTTGAAGGATATTGCAGATGAAACTATTCCTAAGACTTCGGCAGTGCCAAAACGTTTCAATAAACCATGGTTTACTGATACATGCAAAAATGCATTCAAGGAGCTAAACAGGTTGCTTGAGCGGTTCAAACGTGAACCTAAAACAGACAACCTGGATGCATTTTGTATTGCTAGGGCTAAGGCTCGCAGAGAGATTAGACAGAGTAAGAAATCATCTTGAGAACTTTGAATTCTCAAACATCGGTAAATCTGTCTGGAATCGGATCTGTAAAATCAAAGGTAAAGAATCCAGTACTATAGTTCATCATTTGTCTGTCAGTGACACAGATGTCGCATCTCATCGAGACATTGCCAATGCATTGGCAGACAACGTTTCTCCTAATTCATCTTCTGCTTTCAGTACAGATGCTTTTACATCTGTCAGCCATAAAGATAAAAATCAGTCCATTAATGTTTCATCTGAAAATGCTGAAATATACAACAGGCACTTCTCTATGGCGGAATTGCAGGATGCTCTTCGTAGAGCCCATGCTACTTCAGTAGGACCAGATGAAATTCATGATCAGTTATTGAAACATTTACCTGAATCGTCTTCTGATTGGAAGAAAGCTATTATCATTACTATTCCCAAGTCTGGTAAGGATCCAACTAATCCTACTTGTTATCGCCCTAACGCTTTGGCAAGTTGCATTTGTAAAACCATGGAATGAATGATCAATCTTAGACTTGTCTGGTATCTTGAATCTCACAAATTGCTCACTAACGTGCAATGTGGGTTCAGATCTCAAAGTAGCACAGTTGATCATCTCGTTAGATTTGAAACGTTTTGTAGGGAAGTTTTCATTCATAATCATTTGGACAAGGCTTACAATACCACATGGAAGTATGGGATTTTAAACGACCTCCATTGCATGGGCCTTATTTCTCAATTTTTAAAAGATAGATTTTTTAAAGTCCGGGTGGGGTCGACTTTGTCCAAAATTCACCCACAGGAGATAGGTGTGCCTCAAGGTAGTATCCTGTCTGTAACTTTATTTTCTGTTAAGATTAACAGCATTACCCAGTGTTTAACACCTGGTATGGATTGCTCGTTATGTGTCGATAATTTTCAGATTTGCTATAGATCGTCCAATATGAGTATCACTGAACGTAAGTTGCAGCTTTGTTTGAATACACTTCAGCAATGGGCAACTGACAACGGCTTTAGATTCTCCAAGGCAAAAACAGTTTGTATGCATATCTGCCAGAAGCGAGGTCTCCACTTAGATCCACAGTTGTTTTTGGACCAAAATCCAATTCCAGTTGTGGAGGAGACTAAATTTCTGGGGGTTATATTTGACAGGAAACTATAGTTTGTGCTCCATCTTAAATATGTGAAAAAGAAGGCTTGAAAGCCCTCAATATTTTAAAAGTTATTGGTAATACAGAATGAGGAGCAGACCGCAAGGTTATGCTCCGTCTGTATAGATCTTTAATTAGATCAAAACTTGACTATGGATGCATTGTGTATGAGTCGGCACACAAGTCTTACTTGCAGCTGCTAGATCCTATACGCAAAGAGGGGCTTTGACTTGGTGCGTTTAGAACATCTCCTGTAGAGAGCTTGTACGTTGATGCTCACGAGCCTTGTTTGGCTGCTAGACGTGCAAAGCTTTCTCTGCAGAATTCAAGCAAGATAAAATCATTACCATCACATCCTACACATAGTGCGGTGTTTGACCACAAATATATGAAGTTGTCTGATGCCAGGCCTAATGCTATTCGTACATTTGGTCTTCGCATTAAGCATGTTTTATCGCTTTCCAACATTGATTTATCAGACACTTTGAAAACTCATTCATATTTTGTTTTACCACCTTGGTGTATTACACAACCTAAGTTTGTGTTTGCTCTTTCGCATCAGCAGAAAAATCGTACAGATGCTGTATATATATATATATAAGCAATTGTTCATGGAAATTCAAGACAGGTACCGTGATTACAGATATACAGATGGATCACGGGATGGGAATTATGTGGCTTGTGTTACAGTTTTTCCATCAGACACAATACTTTCCATGAGACTGCCTGACTTGGCATCAAGTTTTAGTGCTGAAGCTTGGGCAGTCATTTAAGCCTTGGACGAAATCAAAGATTCCATTGCATCCAAATTTATTATTTTTGCTGACTCACTTTCGTGTCTCCAAGCTTTGCGTAATATGAAGCTGGACCATCCCTCAATTGGGATGATGATACGGAAGTGTGTCCTTTTATTTATTGCCCATAAAGATGTTGTATTTTGTTGGGTGCCCAGCCATGTTGGTATCAGGGGAACTGAAAAGGCAGATTCTGCTGCCAAGTCTGCCTTGGATTTGCCTCATGCCGGGGTTGGTGTCCCTTATAGTGATTTTAAACATAACATTAACCAGTTTATCTTTTCGACTTGGCAACATGATTGGGATGGTGCGGTTGCGAACAAAATTCATGACATCAAGCCAGTTTTGGGAGAGTGACAGCCCTCCTATAGACAATGCAGAAAGGATGAAGTTGTCTTGTGTCGTGCCCGCATCGGTCATACTTACTTGACTTTTACTACAATTTTTACACGATACTGAATTTTATTCCAAATTTTAAGTTGATATATCTGTGACATTTTTTTATATATATACAGTCTTTTACACTGTGTTTTTATTTAACTTGTGTATTTTTATGTTGATGTTGATTTTCAATTACTGGTATTCATATACCATTGTGTGACACCCAATAGCCGATATGTTATTTGTGCTGGGGTGTCGTTAAACATTCATTCATTCATTCATTCATTCATTCATTCATTCGGTATTTAGTAGCAAACCTCTAGCTAGCTTTGAAAAACAAAATCGGTGACGTTGATGCACAGGGGTGCAAGGGTGGTGGTGGTGGTGGATTGTGTGTGTTTAGGGTGAATGGGATACATCAAAAACATTATTGATAGTAAATCTTAAGGCATAGATGAATTGTACGTGAATTG
>JAECMU010081742.1:0-11540 GCA_016106625.1 Dracogyra subfuscus
CAGGGCCCAACAAGAGTCATGGCCCAACACATGTCACCCAAAAGGGCCCAGTAAGGTTCAGGGGCCAATACATGTCACCCAACAGGGCCCAACAAGAGTCATGGCCTAAATTATTGTTTTGACATCTGGGTTCTTACGGATCTGGAGTCCCGATCAAGGATGGGAAGCACCATATTGCATAAACGTAGATGCAATATATTTTAATTTTTAAAGTTTTTATTTAACTTCAATGCGATGTTTTTTTAAACATCTAAATTTACTGTAAATAAATTGGCAAATAATAGACTGATCACGTGGACATGCAAACAGCACTTATTCACACCATGAGGCAGATCAACTGAACAAAACTGGTTGAAAATGTTAGATTCTAAAACTCGCGGTGGAAAACCGAAAATTCTTTCACAATATTTAGTTTTCCCTATTATTAGTGAATATATATTAGTAACCAGGTATTTGTTCTATATTTTATCATATATTTTAATAATAAAAAATAGTCTTATTACTACATAAATGTCAATGTTTTTGTGTTGTCAGTTGTTATACAATTCACTTGATACTGTATTGGATATATCAATTCATGGACTCTCCCACATTCCTAATGGTCTCTCAAAATATAAGGTCACGAGTCCATGGACTCTCAATATTTTTATATGAATGAGAATCCTGGACATTATATGCAAATATTTAATAATAATAAACATTATTATTAAAATATATCCTTTTATAAGTGTATATGACACCCACATTTACTCCAAAATTTAAAAACCATTTTACAGGGGAGCATGCCCCCGAACTCCCCTAGCATTTTCCCACCCTTTGGTGGCTCAGTTTATGTCAAACTATTCTGCCAACCCTCTGAACAAAAATCCTGAGGGAAACACTGGACAACATATGTAGACAAAACATATTATAGTCACTTCTGGCTGTTCAAACCAGTAGAATAATAAATGCAAACATATTGGCATATGGAAATTGCACTGTGACAATGTACCTAAAATGCCTGCTCAAATTAAATTTGGAGGTTCTACTTTTAACCTTATGAAAAATAAAGGAGTTCTGATACTAAATAAATTTTCATTTATAGTGATGCAGTGTTCGAAATAAGCACGTATCAATTTTTCTTGACAAGTGATAATCTGCTGGGTCAAGCAAAATGTACCTTAGTAAACATTTATGATGCTGTTTTATTTTGAGCAATCAAAAACACTGTCCTTGTGCTTGAATACAACTAATAATGTATCTGGACAAGTAAAAATATTGAAGGACAAGAAGATTTGTTGATGTACTTGTCAGTTGGACTAGTGAAAAATTCTGCTTATTTCGATCACTGTGATGTATTAATCTCTGTTATAAATCTTACTTGAATATGAGACCTAATTTAGATGTCTCTCCAAGTTCAATATCTTTGGATGTTGATGAAAACTTAATGCTGACTGCAACCACATGTGTATCTAAAAGAAATAATAAAAATAGTAACATTATAGATTATAAATGAATGCACAAAATAATTTCTATTACAATGACACATAAGCAGAACATTACTAGAGGACAATATAAATATTTGACAACTATTTAAAGGTAGTCTCTAACCTGTACGTATAATGATACCTTCCCACCAAAATTATTTATTAATGTTAGCTTTGAAATAGAAACCTTAACCTTGAACTATATATATGCACATAAAAAATTACTACGAAAAAAAAAAAATTCAGGAAACATTTTGTTTTCAAAATCTTAATCAGTGATATTTCTAGTCAACTGAAAATGTATTAGTGATCTCTGAAAATTATATTGTGATATTGTATAAAATGTTCCCTGCATTTACTAGTAAAAACAACTTAAAAATTAAATGGACAATCTTCATTTGAGGTGAACACTCTGTGTAAAGTTATGTTAGGTGGTTGTTGCCAACAAGTTTGCTGTCTGTGTGCAACTCGTCTGTCTGTGACAGCACAATCTTTCTATTTACATTCAACTTGCCATAATGTGTAAATTAACAGAAACAGATTTCATAAACAATTGTTGCGACTCACTATGGCATGTTCTGTAATGACGTCATATGTCTATGATGTATTTAACAAATTTCATTGTGCTAAGATTGCTTAAATTATCACCTATAAACACAGTGTGCAGCCTAGTAGTTCATCAAGATTAAGTTTGAAACAAACATTTGCATTCAAGGTTAAAAAAAAAAATTGCGACTCATATCACGACCACTCTGCAGAACGCCACAATTGTTAGGATTTAGTCTCTACATATCCGAGCCTGTCCTAGCAGCACTGGAAGATTGACCGCCCTACTCTAAGAAGAAATAGTAAGTGGGGTCAGCCCCTCCTACTCTTTTCTAGACTTTACTTTATTTTGTTGATACTATCTCGTATCCTCCGGAGTCGAGCCCGTCCGCACCACTATACCAACCCATGACGACTGGACTATACCCTAGTCTGATTTTCTCTCTCATTCAGACGGATTCGGCTTCTCAAGATCTGTATTTCAGCACAGCACTACACCTTTATTATCTACTGACTGTCAATCTAGGCGTTTTCTTTATGAGATGCAACCCATCTCGTCCCTACAAGCTGTACACCCTAACGGCCTTAACGAAGCCACTCAAATGGATATGTAGATTGGACTTTAAAGTTTTAGACCTTTGTTCAAAAGTTTATGTTGAAATTACTTTCTTTTTTTTAATATTATTAAATAGTCTGATCCTCTCTTCTTTCTCTTCTTTAATTTTGGACTGTCCTTCTAAAATGCTCCAAATTATATAAATATTTGGCCGAGCAGTCAATTCTTTTTATTTTTGACTTGTAACTTTTTTCTTCTTTTTAAAAATTTTATTCTACTAACTTTTTTTACTAACTGCTATTTTCAAAACTCCGCCCATTTTCAACTCCACCCCCACCCCCTCCATCCCGAGTCAGGCCACCGATCTTATCGGAGGTCGGACTCGGGATGGGAGTGTTCGAAACCCTAGTGGTATATGGACACATTAAACTAGTTATCATCATCATCAACAAGGTGAATCTTGATGAACTATGTGCAACCATAATACAATGTCGAATGTAAAGAATGTTGATTTTCCACAAGTTATTTAAATTATGGGTAGGATTTTCCTTTGGCACTGTCACCCATAAAGAACATTAAAATTATTGTCATAAATAGAGTTAGGCTTAGGGTTAGAGACAGAGCCAAAGGAAAGTCCTTCCAAGTATGACAATCACATTGTCACTTGTAACAGTGATGCTGCACATTGAATGTTCATTTACTACAGACAGGCTAGTCATCATCAGTTTTACTTACCGTGTAAAAATCCTAATAATAATATTTGGCAAATGCCTTGAATAAAGAAATGTTTTAGGACAAATAACGTCATTCTGGTTTACAGAACTAAGCAAAACAATGTGACTAAAATTATATTTCATTTGACAAAAATCAGATGTCATCTGACACAAAAAACAACACAGTCAGTGTGTCACATGCAATCACATACGTCACATGACTTACTGTTATTCGGAAGTATCCGTTGCATTCGCGGATTCTCGGATTTGCATTCATATCAATGAAATAATAAATAGTACAATATTATGTTTATGCGTATAAAATAATATAAATTCTTCAGGGTTTTTAGACTATCTACTGCAACTGACTATAATAATATGCTTTTGGTAACTTTCAGCTATCAATTTTTGTGATTACGGAAATAGCCGAAAGGGATTACGAGATACAACGACGGTGCAATTTTGGGGAGACAACTCTCAAATCATGCAGACTTGTTTGAGAAGGTTAGTTTTTAAAACTAACTTGTTAATTTAGATATTTATATACATTCTATTTTAATTTTTATGGTGATTTCTTCTGATTATTTTCAATATATAATTTGGGTCGATTCATGAATCCTATCTGCATTTAAAATGATTAATTACGATTGATCCCGCGAACGTATTTGGCCGTGACTGTAGTTTAGTCTCATGCCATAGTTAAACTTAATGTAGTTTTGTCACGTTTGAATCCTTTTAAAAAAAATTGTTTTAAAACCCCAAACTAACAAACAAGCTGTATCATACTTTACAGTGATTAATAATTTGGAAAGTATAATATTTTTCACTAGGACCTGATAATCAGCATACTGTATTATTTGTGATAAAAATTCCAAATTGGTAGTTGCACTTGCATGCCTTTCTCTCTCTCTCTCTCTCTCTCTCTCTCTCTCTCTATCTCTCTATCTCTCTCTCTTCTTTTTTTTCTCATGGAAGGTGTATAAAGACACACCCAATACACACACACAGATATATGATGGGTTCATGGAAATAACATGTGACTCAGTTACCTAAAACTACCCAATCATCGCCAAATACTGCTGTTTTTAAATATAGAAATATTTTCTAAAATAATGTCATTTGTACATATGTTTATTGCCATATATATGTATTTTCTATTTGTTTGTATGTATTGTAATTCTGTATTGTTTGTACCCGAGGACCTCGGGGAAGATTAGCTTTTACTAACTGGTACCCTCACTAAATAAAGAATTTATTATTATTATTAAATAATTTGTTGAAGTGCAGTAAATACAAATAACTTTTAGTTTTGTGATAACAATACAAAACTTGTATATTTATTTATGAATTAGAGTTTAGAAATACTTTTAGAAATGTGACTTGTATGATGTCATATGACAAAAGCCTTGCTAGGTTAACTAGACTCAATTCGCATACACCAAACTGGAAACAAATAATGATTTTCCAAATATTCCTGTAGGATTGCAGGATAAAAGAAAGAACTGGTTACTGTCTTAAGATATCGGCTTTATCCTGCTCCGGTCGAATGCATCTCGGCTGAAACTTGCTGCATTCGCAATTGTAACCTTCGCAGGATAAAGCCGATATCTTAAGATAGTAACCATATATGTAAAATCTTATTTAAAAGTTGTGTTCAGTCGCTTGCAGATAATGCTAGATTATTTACTTAAAACTTAAAATATTTTGCTGGTGCGACTTTTATTTGATTATACATAATTTCCAGTCAAGAAATACACACAAATTAGTAAGCTATTCAGTTAAGTTTGCATTACATACTTGCATGTACACATGTATGTACAGTAGTACATAGGTGTCATAAGAGGAAAGGCAGGTGGGCGTGCACTGCCTACCCCTCGACTCTGAAGTTAATATATTGCCACCCCCTATCAGTTCAAAATAAAATTTATAGTTCCCATCTTACCTATCTTCTGTGCCTATGTAGTATTTACTACATCTAGTTTACCAATGCATCAGCTGATTTTAATTTTGATTTATTTCAGAGTATTGCAGACTGCAGTATTCCAAAATAGTAGATACTGGGAAGGTTTTGCATCTGTACGATACAACTCTAATAAAGCTGCAGTGTGTCGAGTAAATCGAATAACGTATGTCAGAGTATATCCGACCACGCTAGTACTGCCCAATGGGTCAACCATCAGTGTACGGTACAGGGAACCAAGAAAAATCATCAAGGTGACAATGAGAATTTAAAATACATGTGGGGGCAGGATTTAGCTCGGTTGCATAATTCAGCTGATTAGATAATTTCTCATTCCAACCAGTACACCACAACTGGTCAAAGGCTGAGGTATGTGCATTTCTGTCTGTGGGAAAATGCATATAAAAGTTTCCTTGCTGCTAATGGAAAAATGTAGCAGGTTTCCTTCATTGACTACGAGTCAGAATTGACATCCAACAGCTGATGATTAATGAATCATTGTGCTCTAGTGATGTCATTAAACAAAACAAACTTTAGATTAAAAAAAAATTCAAATGAATCTTTAAAACACATTTTAGATACATCTTCGTGGTGTTACACACATATATATATGCTAAATATGTGGTGGTAAAAAGATTACAATTACAGTGCTATCGATCATATGGTTGGTAGTAATAGGTACTGGTTTTATAGTCCAGCTCTTAACCCTTTATGATAAATGGTATGTTTACTGAGGTTATACATAACAATGCAAGTTGAAGCATAGCATATCACAGGAAGAAAACATTTCCCAATTTTAATAAATATAAAAAATGTACTGTACTGTAGATTGAGAATTGAATGCAGATCAATTTATACTGCATTACAATTAAGACATTCAACTTTGAAATTTACAATAGCAATCGGCATGCCATATTTTATCAGCAACAGCATTTTTCACTTTATGTTATTATTTATGCTAAATTGTCGTCAAAAGATGATATGGATTTTGCTAACCTCGTAAGTCAGATAGTGTCCTGAGTATGATGGTGGAAGATAAACAATAGACTGGAAGAAGTCAGGAATTTTCATTTCATTTGTGTGTTTGTTGGGGGGTGCGGGGAGAGTTAAAATATTTTCAAATATATTTACTAAATAATTAAAAAGGAGCAGGAATATTCATTTGAATTGTGATGAGTCATTTGTGACTGGTATGCTTGTTGACTGTATAACAGTGAATTTTGTTTTATCTTGACAGCTTCCACTTGACTTGTCCACATTGACAGCTGCTGAAAGAGAAGATAGACTCAGAAAGCGTAAACCGAAAACAAAGATTGTAATAGAGGAGGACATTGAAGATGACTTTGATGTTGACAGATACAGTCATCTCTGGAAGAAGAAATAGTCAAATATTATAAAAATGTATAATCTCTGTGTGTGTTTGATAACATCTTCTGTTCTAGTATTGTGCTCAATATTCTAATTTCAAAAGGAAAGGATATCAATATTTTGTTGTATTGTCTGGAATACATATATTGATGGAACGTTAAGGAATAAGAGACTTAACTAAGATGTTATTGGTAATTCTAGCATTTAATAGAACAAGACACCAATTTCTTGTTTTTGTAACGGATGAAACATTTATGAGAAATAAGTGATTTAGAGAACAGAATACTAGCTTTTTGCCCTGGTTTTGTACGCATGTACTGAGTGAAAGTTACAACAAAAAAAAAGTTTTATCTTGAACAATAATATTAAAAAAATAAGAAGTAATGTGTTGAGTTTGAACAGTTGTAGTCATGAAGCTGGAAACATACAACAGAATTATTGCTATGATACAAAAATATAGCTGTGATGATAAGTCCCAGAAATCAGATGGACATTGTTCAGCAAAGGAACAGTTTAGTAGTGCTAGAGACATACTGCCTGAAATGGGAAAACATTTTCCAGGAGTTTCTTTGAAAACATTAGGTAGCATCTTCTCTCAGGAGTACCAGAAAAAAATGAGGAAAAGTCACTATCATCATTACCAAGATCATGTTCAAGACTATTACCACCAAGTGTATTTGCAGGGAGTCAAACAAGGCAAAGATCACATCATCTTGAGTCTGGCGGGCGAGGTGGACCTCTCTCCAGCCCAGCTTGCGAGGATCATCCTGGAAAAACACCTGTCAGGTTCGGAGCACGATTCTGAAAGTCCTCGACGACCTCTGGTAACCAAACTGATGAAGGAACCATGCTTGATTGAAGATCCTCTTCTTGCCAAAGAGGTCCATGAGTGCATCATTTGTGACGATCATTACGGTTCTTTTGTGGATTGCATCAAGCATTCAATAGGGCACGAGTATGAGTGCAAGCTGAAGCAAACCCTGGATGACCTTGGCTTGACCTACATTGATGAGGACCAGATGAGAGATCGCGGATATGATAAGACTCCAGACTGCAAACTTGAGGTGCCCATTGCCGTTGATGGACATGTTGTAAACTGGATAGAGAGTAAAGCATCTTTTGGGGACGAGTACAGCCATAAGGGCTATCTGAAGGACCAGTTCTGGTCGTACTGGAACAGGTTTGGACCAGGGATGGTGATCTACTGGTTTGGCTTTATTGAGGAGCTGGATGTTCACCAAGCTAAAGGAATCATACTCCGAGACAGTTTCCCAGAAAACATTGTAACTATGCTTTGAAGGATTTGATTGTGAATGTAAAAAATAAAACTGGTTTTAATCTTGTATGTTAATATTCATGAAACGTTTGTTGTTTATTCACTCCCACTTTCAACACTACGTGGTCTGAAGGGGGAAAATCTGAGTAAGGTGGGTCAACTCTTTAAAATCTGTTCTCTGTGCATACATCTAACACAAAACAGTATTAAATCGTTTACTTTCAATTCGTAGTTCCTTGTCAATTATAAATCATGTAGCCTAAGTGCCGCTGAATAATTTTGTTGTAGGTGAGACATTTAATTCCATAGAATTCTTGTTTATCTCTATTAGAGTTTCATATTTTCTTCAATGTATTTGTCAACTTATAGCATCTAGATCAACTTGACATTGTCTCCTATTTCAAAATGTCTTTGTTTTGTGTGCTCATGAGTAAGATATATCTGCCTCTCTTCCATTAACTGCTGTGGGCCAGTTTTGGCCATTTTCTAAATTGTTGGTAGGCAGTGACTAGTCTAGGCCTAGGATTTAGCCAAATTTTTGCCTAAATTAAATGAAAGTGCCCAAATCTGGTTATGTTATTCATATTAGCATTACTACAAAACTGCTATAAGTTTATAAATAAAAAATGAAGCTCTACACATTTTAATACTGATTACAACTAATACTGCGTGTAGACTTATGAAAATACATGGTGAAAAGCTTTCAGACCAGATAATTTTGCCCGAATGTCTCCACTGTTTTGTTTTTGTACAAATGTGAAGATTTGCTTTGGCACTAGGGGAGGGGTAGTAATGGCAGTTAACCTCTGACCCCTGTCTTATATGCTTAGCATGTTTTTAATTTAATTCAAGGACAGGGCAGCTTTATTATATTTGTAAAATGTGTGTGAACTTAACAGTAAATTTAGTGTGTATCAGATTTTTTATCATTAAATCTGTTCTTGTAAATACACTTTTTGAAACGTAAATAAATTCATCCTTAATGCAGTTGTGAATATATAAGGTCACCATGTTTGGTGGCCATCTTGGATTCATCGTACTAGGAGGTTTAAAAAAATAATAAACAAGCACATTCATTGCATTTCTTAGTCCCTAATATTTTTAATAAAAATCAAATGTAATTGCTTTATGTAGAGAGTTTAGACCACTATGATGTAGGATGACATCGCAGGAAAGAGAAATGTTTGTGAACGATACACAAACTTTGACTGTGATAAAATTATTACCTTTATATTTGATCCATAACCTATATTTCAGACTTTTGACACTTACGTAATCTGGAAAGAAGAATCTGAGCATTTAATAAATAAAAAAATTGCTTTATATTATATTTATTATAAATAGTGATTTTATAATCACCTTGTTTTGAACTTTAAATTTACTTTTATCAAAACTACAAAATTGTTATTTAGTAATTCTTCCAATGTACAATGTGTGTGGATTATATGGTCAAAATGTCAAAAACAAATGGACGCTGATCAAACATATTAATTGGTAAGGAACGGTCTTTACATAAAATAATGATGCGCTTTCGAACATGGAGGAAATTGTTTTAAAAAATAGACCGCTATGGCGGACCACGTGTTGATCACAAATGTTGATCTCGGTTTTATCGAGAAAACTGATTCTAGATTATTGAAAAGTAAATATTTTCCTAGCAAAGTTGGTGGAAAACCAGCCTGGCTCTCATTAGCACCACTGCCAGATCCGTCGGAGTTGTCCTGCTCAGTTTGTGGTGCACCATTAACATTTCTTCTACAAATCTATTCGGCAAGAAAATCATCGCATGCATTTCACAGGACTATATTTATTTTTATCTGTCGCAATCCTTCGTGTTCTCAAGATAATTCTAACCGAAACTTTAAAGTTTATCGATCACAGCTTCCACGGGTAAATGAATTTTATAGTTCTGAGCCACCTGATGAAAATGTCCTGGAAGACGAAGGTGGTGATTCGACTTCCTATCGGGTGCCACCTCTCTGTCGAATATGTGGAGCACTGGCTCCAAAGAGATGTGCTCGTTGTCATAAAGCTGATTACTGCAGTAAAGATCACCAGACTCTTGATTGGAAAGTTCACAAGAAAACATGCAGTATTGACGAACAGCCACATACAGAAAATACGAAAGGTATATACTGTAATATACAACAAACAAGTCTCAATGAGGTCACCCGAAATCTGTCAAAACCCAGTTTTTTGGTCATATTTACAATTAAAAAAACTTTTTGCAATAAAAAAGCCCAACAACATTCAAAAACAATAATTCTGCCCAAATCTTGTCAAATAAGTTTTTTTAATATGCTTTAATTGATTTACAATTTACATGAAGCACAGATATTGTTATCACTGTATCAGTCCTAAACATATGCAAACGTTTCCATTTTGTAAAATACGGAACAGGACAGATTTTAGGGTCCGAATGTTTCCCCCCAAGATGCCCAAAAATACACCAATGGCCAAGACGCCACACTTTTGTATTGATATGCAGCATGTATCAGTTTTATTAGTAAACATTAACGGTATTGGATGAGCAGCTTTCGGGATTGTACTATTCAAAATAATTAAAAGGTGTGTATCGAACAATAGGTATTATTTTAGTGACATTTTTTTAGTGGGGGAAAAAGTTTTTTTAATATAAATATACAAAAAATCCGCTTTATACTATTTACCAGAAAAAAAAACATTTGCTAATAAAAAAACCTCACAAATGTGGGACAGAACATATTTTAGAGTTTATGAAGCTCCAATCACAATTAACAAGTGTTTTTCAAACAATAGGTATTACTTTAGTGACTTTTTTTTTCATTGGGAAAAAGTTTTTTTAGTGTAAATATACCAAAAACCCACTTTATAATATTTACCAGAATTTTTTTTTCTAAGCACATAATTTTTGGTTGTAATATTTGCAAGCCTTCAAGCGGACCATACTTTTCCCTATTTTAAAAACAAAACCCCCCTACTATACCTACTTTTCTAGGAAAACGGTCGAGAAATGATAGAATTGAAAAAATTAAATACAATGATCAAACTTGATTTTAGTAAGAAGTAGTTTCTAGAATTTTTGTAGGATAAGTTTTTTGCAGTAAGTCTCCAGTGCTGCAAGAGGGCTTCCATGATGAGAATGACTGGTGCATGTTGACAAGTCACTTTAGGTTCATCTCCTCATTCTGTTGCTGAATCCCTCTTGAAGCACTGATTTCTAAGCAAAGATACACTACATGTACATCAGAATTGGTGAAATTTTTTATTTGCATCAAAAAGATAAGTAAAGAGCCCTACTATTCCTACATTTTGCCCTTAAAATCCTTACTTTTCCCTACTTTAAAAAACAACAACTACTTTTATCGGTACTGTTTTGTTAGTGATCACTTGAAACCCAAGGCTTTCCCCAGGGTGTTTACCTGCTACGGCCCGTGCTCCCTTAGCCAGTCAAGTAAGCGCCTTCATGTCTGGTAAGCGCCTTATTTGCAGGAACGTGTCGGCTTAATTTGTAACATGTATACAAAACAATGGAGCTGTGATCCATAACGTCATTGACCATTTTAATTGTCGGTGGGCTTGTGCTGGTCACGTGGTACAGGTGATCGGCTATTACTAATCTGCCAAATAACTGCTTGTTGTAATAATGTCTATATGCTAATTTTAATAATGACGG
>JAECMU010081761.1:0-14273 GCA_016106625.1 Dracogyra subfuscus
ACCAGCTGAATACTGTTGGACATAGTATTACAGATATATTTCTGAAACACAAATTAGCAGTATTAACGTCTATATTAAGAGTTTGAACCAGCCGAGATACTGTTGGACAGTATTACAGATATATTTCTGAAACACAAATTAGCAGTATAAACGTCTATATTAAGAGTTTGAACCAGCTGAATACTGTTGGACATAGTATTACAGATATATTTCTGAAACACAAATTAGCAATATTAATGTCTTTATTAAAAGTTTGAACCAGCTGAATACTGTTGGACATAGTATTACAGATATATTTCTGAAACACAAATTAGCAATATTAACGTCTTTATTAAAAGTTTGAACCAGCTGAATACTGTTGGACATAGTATTACAGATATATTTCTGAAACACAAATTAGCAGTATTAACGTCTTTATTAACAGTTTGAACCAGCTGAATACTGTTGGACATAATACTTCTGATATATTTCTGAAACACTTGGTAATCATTTGGTATGCAGAATTAATATAAACCAAGTGTACAATTATATTTTATTCCATGAATGGTGGGTATTTAAAAACAAAACAAATTCCAATAGCCAATGTCAATACAACAACAAAAAACAATATATTTTAGAAGACATATTATGTCTAATGAAATAATTTATTTCTGTGCTCATAAATTGTGTTTGTTTATTTATTAAAATGAATCTAAATAAAATTTGATGATAGATATTTTGCCAATGATCTTTATACATGTTTTTAAATTTAGTTTGTTTGTTTGTTTTGTTTTGAGAAGGGGTGTTTGTTTAGTGTGTGAGTTTTTTGTTTTGTCTTTTTGGGGTGGGTTTTGTTTTTTTGTTTTTCTTGGGGGCGGGGGTGTCCTTGGTTTTTCTTAGGTTTGCTTATTTTATTTTATTTGATGTCTTTTTATAATATGTATTTTAGTTTCAGAAGGCTTTTCGTTACACATGCATATTAAACTTTAATCTTAAATTGTTGTGTTAATACCATTTCGTTTTGGTACAGCTAAGTATATATAAAATAGTCAAGACAGACTGCTGGTGCAGACGTGAAACTCCGAGAAACAGTTACAGCTGTAGAAAATAAGAAACCAATCCAAGCTGATTAATCGCACGTGATCGAAAAGAAGAATTCATTTTACGTTTCAGTGATTGAGGTCAACGAAAAAGAAATGAAATACCACTTTTAGAAGAAAAAAATATTAGATAAATACTTCATGCAGTAAAGAAGACGATGATGACATTGTGTAGTCAATTTCGTTGATGAGAATTATTTGTATTTTCGTGCTTACTTATTTCTGTTGAATACTGTGTAATAAATAAAAAGCAATTTTTCAATAAAACGTGTTAAATTCAGATACCAAAACGTGTATAATGATTTCATTGCTGTGCATTGCCTCAAGGTCAATTGCTCGTTATATTTTAATGAGATTCAAAGTCGTTTTGAGTACTTGATCACATAAAATATCTAAAGGAAAACATTTTAAGAAAAGATTAACAATAATAATTGTCCAGCTTATTATACTATTTTAAATAATAGCCGCACTTTATAATTATTTTGATATTATTCGGACGTGTTTTTTTGTTGGTGTTTTTGCTTTTGTTGTTTTAAGAGGGGTTCGTGTTTCCTTTTTTGTACTGCAATTTGTACATTCCACAAAACACTATTGAGACAGATGGTTTTAACTATTTTTATGCGCCCCGAACACTAAAAACTTTAACTGTTTGTAAATGGAGCCCGTATTCGTTAGGTTTTAACAAGAGAAACTCTTTTCAAAGGGAAAGAGTACTCAATTATTTTGAAGGGTGATACTAGTTAGGCAGATCACAGCAGCTGGGCGTGTTTTCGCTTCGTTGCCTTGCTTCTATCCCATTCCGACAAGAGCATATGTTACAGACGTCGAACAAAACCCCGTAATGAAGAGTCCTCCATTCCGAAAACTTCTTCGATATCATAAAGAGATGGGAGGAAAAGCGCAAAAACTATCTCACCACTGGCCCCCTCCCCGTCCCCAGCTTAATCCCCGCAATAAGCCTGGAGGTAAAACGCTCGATTAACCGAGGCAATGAAATCGCTGACGCGAGGATGATGAGCAAGATTTTCCTTTCGGCAAATTTTCAATAATTGGCGTTTATGAAGTTAGACTTGCATCTAGCCGTTATTTATTTGATACGGCGGATAGCCAGCGGTATATAAAGTATTTAGGGAAGGGCAATATTGGGAAACATTGAAGACCAAATTTAATTTCCGACTTGGTTCGGTGTTTGTGCTGGGAGAGAAAAGCGCGGCGAAGGGGTACTTTAACTTTCAAAATGCGAAGAGATCCTTTCAGGCCTTCAGTCACAATTGCTTTTGTACGCTCGAATAACATTTTGTCGTGTATCGAGTTATCCCGTGGAGTAATTTTATTTTCGCACAAGCCACTAGGGCATTTGCCGCCATCGGAACAACTATTATTGTTAAAATTGGAATGATAAGAATACAACGGTGGAAAATATTTTCACTTGTCGAGGTAACAAAGGCCGGTATTTGTCGACAAATTAAATTATTTTGAAACTAAGTGCCTTTATTTTCAGACAGCAATTACTCAAGCTCTGCTCTTCAAATTATTAGCTAGATTACGGCGTGTGAAATCAATCGCCGTTGAATGCCGGTTCCATCTCGAGCTGTCTGAACAGGACCTACGAATACTTGATTCATTTTGCACATATTTTCAATCATTCCATGCCACGGGGGATTCCTTGTTCTTGCTCAGAATCACCATATTCATTAACGGTGTTTCTTACAAGGGGGAACCACACAAATTAGCTGGCATATTTCTCCCCTGATTATTTCCCGCTATCTCCCGCAAACACAATTGCTCCGACTTCATGATGGCAAGAAACCGGCAAATCATTTGATTGCCTAAGCTGAATTCATCTTGTCCACGGTTGTCGTACAAAACGTTTGATTAAAGCTATTATGGCTCTTGTGTGATCTCTGCCAAGTCCATTCAGGGGTAAATTCCTTAGAATTGACCACAAGACAAAACGGCACGCGAGTCTACGGGCTGACAATGGATTATGCCATGGCAGGAAAGCGGCCGACGATAATATAGACCAAGCTGAACTTCGTCACCGGACAACGTTACGTCATAAAATCTGTCATTGCTGGTTTTCTTCCTCTTTCTTTTCCTCCAGTACTCTTTCACAAAAACAAAAGGTAACATATGTTTCTCAGAGTTAAACAAAAACACACTTTAAAATCTGAAATTAAGCTTGATCTTGACCTAGACTTTACAATGATTTATAATTAGTCAAAACTACAAATCTGAATCTGGTTTTAGACTTTATACTTTGATCAGAAAAAAAGAGTAAAGTTGTGTCCAAGTCATAGTGAGAAAATTAAGAAGTGTTACTTAACAATCGACACAAACATTTAGCATAATTAGAAGAAAAAACAACGTTGTATTAATTTTTAACACATGCTAAATGGACTTTTGTCTGTGACCAGCTAAAGGCTTGAAAGCAAACAAAGCTTACACAATGTTAGTCATTGTATTAATCCTAGACCGCTGTCACTTCAGATTGCTTTGACGTCCGCACCAGTAGAGAAATGCCAACAGTACACCGCAGACGTGGAACCAATGAAGCTGACGAAAAGGCGACAACGTCTTAATCTGGCCAAAGTTCCAGTGACAGGGCAAGAAAACGTTACAGGAATCAATATTAACAAAAGGTTTTGGTCATATTACGCTTAATAACCATCATATCTACACCAATGGAGAAGACATCATCCCACAAAATTGATATTTATTAAATGGTTGGCTTGTTATTGTGTTGATATTTACCAAATGGTTAACATGTTGTTAATGATTCGTAAGTCACTGTGATAATATTTACCAGATGGTTGGTATGTTACTGTGTTGATATTTATCAAATGGTTGACATGTCACTATGTTTGGTATTTATCAGATGGGTGGTATGTCACTTTGTTGATACGTATCAAATGGTTGACATGCCACTGTGTTGATATTACCAGATGGATGGTGTGTCACTGTGTTGATAGTTACCAGATGGATGGTATGTCACTGTGTTGATATTTACCAGATGGATGGTATGTCACTGTGTTGATATTTACCAGATGGATGGTATGTCACTGTGTTGATATTTACCAGATGGTTGGTATATCACTGTGTTGATAGTTACCAGATGGTTGGTATGTAACTGTGTTGATATTCACAAGATGGTTGGTATGTCAGTGTTGATATTCACAGGATGGTTGGTATGTCACTGTGTTGATATTCACAGGATGGTTGGTATGTCACTGTGTTGATATTTACTAGATGGTTGGTATGTCATTGTGGTTGATAGTTACCAGATGGTTGGTATGTCATTGTGTTGATTGTTACCAGATGGATGGTATGTCACTGTGTTGATATTTACCAGATGGATGGTATGTCATTGTGTTGATAGTTACCAGATGGTTGGTAAGTCACTGTGTTGATAGTTACCAGATGGTTGGTATGTAACTGTGTTGATATTCACAGGATTGTTGGTATGTCACTGTGTTGATATTTACAGGATGGTTGGTATGTCACAGTGTTGATATTCACAGGATGGTTGGTATGTCACTGTGTTGATATTTACTAGATGGTTGGTATGTCATTGTGTTGATAGTTACCAGATGGTTGGTATGTCATTGTGTTGATAGTTACCAGATGGTTGGTACGTCACTGTGTTGATATTCACAAGATGGTTGGTATGCCACAGAGTTGATATTTACCAGATGTTTGAGCGTTGGCGTATCTAGATGTTGTTGTCTACCAAATCATCTCACCGTGATGACATATGACTGTGATTTGTTAGTACTTCCATGAATACATTCAACTGGAATATATCGATAAAATAGACATGCTTCCAAGTTTGTCAACGCTTTACATGCTCGTGTGTTTTAACAGAGATTTTCCAAAAATAATAAAATGATAATTTGGGTTTTTTTGGTGTGTTTTTTTGGTGTGTTTTTTGTTTGTTTGTTTTTTGTTTTTGTTTTTTGGGGGGGGGGGTAACGACGCACTCAACACATTATAAGTACGGTTATATCGCTGTCGGACATATGGTTATGTCAAGAAAAAAAACCAGTGGTTAGCTGACGGGGATCGATCCTAGACCGACCGCGCATCAGGCGGGCACTGTACCACTAGGCTATGCTGCCCGCTTAAAATGATAAGGTTTGGTAATCCCCACTGAATACAATTAAATAATATATAACCATTTACAGCTTATATTTGAATGAATTAATGAATAAATAAATGAATGAATGGATGTTTAACGACACCCCAGAATGATAAATATATCTGCTATTGGGTGTCAAATTATGATAAATGCAACACAAAATTATATTTGAATGAAACACTACATTATAAAACAGATGCATTTTCTTATATAAATCCTCTACATAAATAACAATACAAATACTAAAAAGGTATGCATACCAAATCTACAAAACCCGTAATACATGTACATTAAAAATACACCCCAACCCCATTACCACCCTCTGTGTGATTCTGCAATAGTTCAAAGGGTTAGTTTAGAAAACTGAAAAGAACTTCGAAAATCAAATATACGCCACATGATCTTAAATACAGAAGCTTCCTACATATCAAAGCACGGTGAATACTACTCGACAAGGCCACTCGCCGATACACTGCTCTCTTTAAATTTCAGTCTTAAACCAAATTAGCATTCAGTAATGATTTTTTGGAGTGTGCATTTCCTAGCCGGGGACAAGCAATCGACGGCTAACGAAGGGCGTGGGTGTCTGTGTGATGCATGTTTCCAGCCGGTGGTCCGGCCGAGGTGCATGTTAATTTCATCGTCAATTTCACATGTGTCTTTCAGTGAAACGTATCACAGAGATCTGTCGTTTGAATGTACTCGCTCACCCAAACACTTAGCCACTCTTTACGTATACAACTGCGTTTTCGTCTATTTTCATTTGCTTATTTAGTGTAAGTATTTATATAGCTGACCACCTTTCTGTGTTTGCCGTCTGAACTCTTAGGCTCTTGAAAACAACTTGGCTATTGTGGAGGAAATTTTGCACCTACGAGTATTTTATTTTGAGAGGTTCATTCAGTGGGGGACTGCTGCGCACCTGGGTAACGCCCTCTGGCGGTCGATGTAAGCCAATAAAGACGGGATTATTTTGTGCATTTACATATTCATTTGTAAGCGTGCATTGTGCCATCTAAAGCCCTTATGGTAAATTATTTACAATTGGTTCAAATGGTATTTGTTTATTTAATCAAGAAACACATATACAAGTTTAACAAATAGTCGAGGATTTGGAGAACAAGTAGATAATCCTGTATAAAGACTCATTTAAATGGTGTATCAAAAGCCGTGGTATATGCTGGCCTAATTACTAATCAGAAGTAAAGTACTGCAGCGGGTTTCTTGTCTTATTTTTAATCATATGTCACATAGCATGTTAGATACCTGATGGATTCAAGGATGATTTTGAACTAAACATGTTTTCTTTTCAATCTTAAATTATCTGGTTTTAGTTGTATTTATTAAGTTTTCTGGGTTTTTTTTTTCTTTTTCTTTTCTTTTTCTTTTTTGTGTTTTTTTTTCTTTGTTTGTTTGTGGTTTGTTCTTGGATTATTTTCGTGGGTTGTATTTTATTGTTGTCTTTGCATTCTTTTTTTAATATTTTTTTAATCACAATTATTTTTTTAATTGTTTTGGTGTTTTTTTGTTTTTTGTTTGGTGGGCAGGTGGGTCTTTCCTGTTGTATAACATCGTTTGTAATTAAAACAAAGAAAACCTTACAACTAGAAAGTGTTGGCTTACTGTAGGAATGTTCATTGCGGGTCTGTTCGCTTGTCGACAGATTCTAGTAAATGTCAGTGTGGTGGAAGAATTCCACGTTGAACATTCTTCATTCAAAGCAACACCGACTTTCAAAGATTAACAAACACATACAGAGATGATATTTTCCTTTAAAGTTTTGTTTGCCAATTTTCTCCTCTTAAAAACATCAAAGCTTGAAGGTGCAAAACGAGCGACGCTCGATGTAAACCTTTAATGTTAAAGACTACATGTTATGGAGACATTTGAAAAGAGTGTCAAAGCAGAGATGTTGAAAAGGTCAAAGGTTAACTAACATGACATATGCTGAACAGCTGTTTTAATACGGCGTATGTAGGGCAAGATGCATGTATGTGTGTTGTCTGCACGCGTCATTGTGTGTGTACGTGCGTGTACGTGCGTGCGTGTACGTGCGTGTACGTGCTAAATGATTAGTTTATATTTCGATATACAACTTAGAAATTATTAAGAAAAGATTCTTAAAATCAGGAATCATTGTTTAATGTTTTGTTTAATGTTTTGTTTAACGACGCACTCAACACATTATAATTACGGTTATATCGGCGTCGGACATATGGTTATGTCGAAAAAAAACCCCAGTGGTTAGCTGACGGGGATCGATCCTAGACCGACCGCGCATCAGGCGGGCACTGTACCACTGGGCTATACTGCCCGCTCAGGAATCATTGATGCTGGAGTGTTAAATTAATTTCTAGCAGTAACAAACAGATTAAACTGATTCTGTCCGTAGTTAATTTTATAATTCATTTTATATTTAGTGCCAAATTATGAATATAAGTCACCTGGCATGTTTTCGTTAGTGCTTTGCTTTCTTGTGCATCTATGTATAAAAAATAAATCGTTTTGTTTAACGATATCACTAGAGTACATTTATTTATTAATCATAGGCTATTGAATGTCAAATATATGGTCATTTTGACACAGTCATAGAGAGGAAACCTGCTATATTTGTTCCATTAGTAGCAAGGGTTCTTTTATATGCAGCACCAACCAGACAGGTTAGCACATACCACGGCCTTTGATATACCAGTCGTGGTGCACTAGTTGGAACGAGAAATCGCCCAATGGGCCAACCGACGGGGATCGATCCCAAACCGCCCGCCCATCAAGCGAACAATTTACGATTGGGCTACGTCAGACTACTCTATGGTATAGAGTTTGCCCAGTCTCTGATATGACATTATACTACCCTGTCTATGGCATAATGTTCTCCTATTGTCTATGGCATAATACTCTCCTACTGTCTATGATATAATACTCTCCTACTGTCTATGGCATAATGCTCTCCTAATGTCTATGTCATAATACACTCCTACTGTCTATGTCATAATACTCTCCTATTGACTATGGCATAATGTTCTACTGTCTATGGCATAATGCTACCCTACTGTTCTCCTACTGTCTATGGCATAATGCTCTCCTACTGTCTATGGTATAATGCTCTCCTACTGTCTATGGCATAATGTTCTCCTACTGTCTATGGCATAATGCTCTCCTGCTGTCTATGGCATAATGTTCTCCTACTGTCTATTGCATAATGCTCTCCTACTGTCTATGTCATAATGCTCTCCTACTTTCTATGGCATAATGCTCTCCTACTGTATATGGCAAAATGCTCTCCTGCTGTCTATGGCAAAATGTTCTCCTACTGTCTATGGCATAATGCTCTCCTACTGTATATGGCATAATGTTCTCCTACTGTCTATGGCATAATGTTCTCCTACTGTCTATGGCATAATGCTCTCCTACTGTATATGACATAATGCTCTTCCACTGTCTATGACAGTTCTTGCTTTGTTTATGAGAATGTTCGCTATATATGTATGGCATAGTACTCACCCTATATATGACCGTTATCCCCTTGTCTATGACATATTGCTCGCTCTATTTATGACAATACTCACCTTATTTACGGCTACAGCATAGTACTCACCTTGTCTATAACATAGTACTCGCATTGTTACACAGTGTACGCCCAATAGTAGAGTTACTTGTCTATGACATATTGCTCGCTCTATTTATGACAATACTCACCTTATTTACGGCTACGGCATAGTACTCACCTTGTCTATAACATAGTACTCGCATTGTTACACAGTGTACGCCCAACAGTAGAGTTACTTGTCTATGACATATTGCTCGCCATGTCTTAACATACAGCTCATCATATCAGTGTCATGGTGCTTGTCCTATCTATTTAATTATGTTTCCACCCTGTTTATGTGAGCGAAAACATTAACGTTTGTTCTGTTTAACGACACCACTAGAGCACATTGGTTTAATAATCATCGGCTTTTGAATGTCAAACTTTTGGTAATTCTGACATACTACATGATCCATTAGCAGCAAGGCATCTTTTATATGCGTCATCTCACAGCCAGTATAGATAGCACATACCACGGCCTTTGATATACTGAGAGGAACGAGAAATAGGGATAACCTCTAAAACACTGGCCTACATAGGGAGGCATTCCTTTTAATGACGCCTCTTTCTCCTTCCCACCCACTCCCACCCCACCCCCTCATACCACCACCACCTTTCACATTACCATGTCGACTCATTACATCACTTACAAACAGTGAGGTTATCCGACCTCACCACCCACGCTCCAATGTGGCTGACCCTAATATAAAATACTGGCTACAACAATGCTGTGGATGTCCACTTAAATAGTGCAGATGTTTTCAGCAACGAGTGTCAACATGATTTCACCTGGGATATGAAAAGCCCAAAGTGACACATCATAACAGTCCATGCTTATGCAAAAAGACCTGCTCTGACAAAACCACATTCCTCCGTTGACATACGTCACTGACATGGAATACTGTGAAATATGTGTCAGGTTAGTTCATACTAATCCAGATTTCACTAATCGTGTCTAGTAACAGCACTGTCCAGTAACAGCGCGAATATAAACTCATATAGGTGATTAAAACACGCTCAGGAAATAAGGACATAACTAACCTCATTCTTACAACACCGAGCACCACCATATACCTTGGCTTTAGTGCCATAACAATGCTTACTTCAAATACAGTGCTCAGAATTTTAATAACTTTCGGTAACTACTACTGGGGTTTTTGGTTTTATTTTATTTTATATAAAGTGGTGGTGGTTTAATGAATAAAAGAGATGACATCAAATATACGTTATAAGCCAACTAATTACACTAATTTACCTGTTCTCGATGAACAAAACTTAAGAAACTGATGAGTGATTGGTAACCATATCGTGATGTCTGACTCTATTTTTCTGCTCGATGCGCGGTCAGTCTTGGATCGATCCCCGTCGGTGGGCCCATTGGGCTATTTCTCGTTCCAGCCAGTACACCACGACTGGCATATCAAAAGCCATGGTATGTACAACCCTGCCTGTGGGATGGTGCATATAAAAGTGGCGACAGTGGGTTTCCTCTCTCAATATTTGTGTGGTCCTTAAACATGTCTGATGCCATATAATCGTAAATAAAATGTGTTGAGTGCGTCGTTAAATAAAACATTTCCTTCCATGCCCTGCACACTACAAAGCCCGGTGATTTTGTTTTTCACTTCACTACTAATACTGAACTTGTGCTCCTGCAGAAATGTGAAATTAAAATGCTAAATCACCGGTAATTGACGATAGAACAAACATCGCGTCCTTTGATATCGAAAACGTGTGTTTGTTGTTTGCGGACGGTTTACCTCGACGAGTAGTTGGTCTAAGTCAAATGTAAATCTGGGAAGAAAAACTGTTATTGTTTGATTATAAATCAGAAACAATTCTTTTGATGAGGGCACACGACAAACGTGTTTAACGTTCTGCTATCACATTAAAGAGAAATCGTATAAATTTATTAAACGATTGGCCAATATTGCTTTCTTTGTCGGGATTGCGCGAGCTCACTGTGGCCATTACCGAGAAATGATTACATTTGCACGTGAACTTGCTGCAGACGTCGAGATGTATGGATTCGTGGATTAACGAGAGAACGTGTGGGGGTGGTGAGAGGGGTGGGGCGGCATGAGGTGGAAGGGGTTGTGCGGGTTGAAATGACATAATTAAATGTAAAAGTAGCATACAACATTTATTTTTAAACAATTTGTTGAGTCGCATCCTCACCGAAACAAGATAATTATAATACTTTAACAAAAAACAACAACTAAAATTAGTACACTTTTCTTTGTTATCTTAACTAGTTATCCTTCAAGTTTGGTTAAACCGTGTATTTTTAATTATTAAGCAAATGTGTTAGCCGTCTGCCGAAACTGTCCACAGCCGGGCACAGAAACACAGAACTGTTGGAAAATATTATAATGTTGTCACACACTGACAATCATTTTACAACTACTATGTCCTGTCGACAATATCATTATGTAGGCTTTGTGTTTATTAATATAAAATACATCAGGCATGTAGGAACTGGGGTGGGGTGGGGTGGGGTGGGGTGGGGGAGAGGCGGTTTTACGACCTTGTTCTCCATCCCACCTTAAGGACGAACATGTATGTTTTAAATGTTCACTACTCTACATAAATAAAGATGATATAAAGGTGAAAATCTAGTTTGTATCCCTCACTAGAGACTGTATCCCCCCCACCACCACTACACACACATTTCAAATATCGTTCCTACAGGCCTGTACAAATGTAAATAATATGTAGAGGCTAAATTTGAGAGACAGTTCCTGTTATCTTTAGGATTTTGTAATCATGATTTCAGACCAACTGTTTCAGGTAGTTTGCCTCACATAATGACATAAAACACATTTGTTATGATATATTGGAATAAAACAAAAATAATGACAGTATACCCAGTGTTATTTTCTTTAATCATTCATGGAGGAAGAAGAGAAATATATTACAGGTAAAACAACACAAAATAATATATGATGCTTATTCCATTTGGTAACTATTGTAAATTTTGCTTTAAATTGCTAGATGCCAAAAGTGATTAATTATATTATTTTCTGGTAACAGTGGAAAATTAGACGACCTCTGCCAAGGGTAGCAGGCTCTCGGCCAGAAAATAATTTGAAGGTACGTAATAAAAACTAAATATATTCAAAGACGTATATTGGGTAGTTATGGGCTTGAAATGGGTTTTCTTAATTGGACATTTTATTTCATGCAATTTTACAAATTTTAAACAGCAATTGTTTTACTATAATAAGTCTAAAAATTAAAAAATATATATATATCATTAATTTCCGAGATTTTTTAGTACATACATGTAATTTTATCCTTTATTTAATGGATATCTTAAGTACATACTTCTTTCTTTTTCACATTGTAAATGTACCAAATTGTCATGTTTATGTATTACATTTATACTTTTGGTTTTTAACTGTCACACTGAAAACATTTGGCCAATAACTAACTGTGTTTAGTCAAAATCTAGCCTGAAAATGATTTATGCTCATTAAATCTGTTTTGCAATTTATTTATTTTATTTTTGGCATCAATCAGTCTTGTTTATAATAGCATTATGTATGCAAGTTTGAGATTATGTGTGCGCTATGAAAGAAACAATCTTGAAATTAGTCGTGAAAATGTCAAAAGTTATGTCCCTTGGTATAAAAATCCCGATTAATCATAATTACTTTAATAAATCAATTTGTTTGAAACATATTTTATTGTATATAATACACAAAAGGATTGGGCACAAGTTATTCAACTTACGAGGCCCTATCCTAATTACAAATATTATAACATTATAGGCGACTGCTGTTATTACAAATATTTGAAACAAAGAAAATATATAAAACATCAAGCAAAACAAAATTAATTTACTTAACAGTGCAGATAAAGTGAAACCGGAAAAAAGACTACAATAAATATTCAGAACAAAGTTAATACATAGAATATTAACCAAAATAGATTTGTAGTGTGAATAAAGTACTAAAACAATATTTAAAAAAAATTAATAATAATAAATAAAATTAAAATGGGGAAACTAAAGTAGTTTATCTTTCTGAGACGGCGCGGATTTGACGTGGGATTGTCGATAAATTCCGCACATTTTGATATATTTTTATCGAGTCTTAATTTATTTATCTAATCATTTATTAAACTATATTTTATTTATCGAATCTTTCTGTTTGTTTAATGTATTTTTGAACATAATGACATATTTGCTTGTTTGTGTCGTCACTTAATGTGGTTCTACAGTGTAGTACTAACTGGAGGTTTATTGATACAAATATACTTAAAGAGTCTAACAGATGTTGTCTTTGCTGGGTATAAAGTTTACACTGAAAGAAGTAATGAATGCTGCTCTCATAATGATGTCCACATTTGCAGGATGGATCTGTAGCTAGTCCACAGCGATATAAATCAGCATTTAAGATACTACACGCGTGCCTTAATCTTGTATGTAAGATATGTTCCATTCGATTTCCACATAACTGGTTTTAAAGGTTAAAAGTTGCTAACAGTTTTTAATTTCTAATGGTAAGATGTTACACTGAGCAATAGTCGAATGAAAAAATTATAGTCTTAGTATATTAGTTCTGGCAAACGGAATAGATATATCGTTTTGGTTTCTTAGTCTTTAATGAACACGATGTTCTACCCTAGGTGGAATGCAGTTTGTTAAAAAGTCAGGAGCCATACCATTAAGTATTTTAAAAATAGTACGTAACTGTTTGTTTTGCCTTTCGACGTTCAAAGAGGGTAATTAAACCAGTTTCTAAGTATAGAGCATTTCTTGATGCAAAGAAAGATAGATCTGTTATTAATTAAAATTTCAAGATGAACTTTTTCTAGATGTTCCTCGTTTTAAAACAGAGCATCCATCCCCCAACTTATATTCATATTCCAGTAATGGACGTATAATCGTTGTATATATTTGCATCAATATTTGCCTGTCTACAGAATACTGGTATTACTTCAACGCAAAAACCATAGATGAAGCTGATTTACATATGTTTTGAATATGATTTTTGTTTTCATTTCTCATTGTTTGTAAACGTTAAACCTAAACAGTTGGGTGTTTGCGTTAAATCAATAGGCGTGTTACCAAAATAAAAATTAATTGGAAGAGGATCATTGGTATCTTGTGAGAATACAACTACGCTGGTTTTGTCAAGATTAAACGTAACAAGCCACTGAGATGACCAGTTATGGAGATTCTGTAAATGTTCGTTGAGATTAGATTCTATAATGGTTAAATCATTTGATGAAGATGTTAAACTAGTATCATTGGCAAGGAGTCTAGTTACACAACTGAGCTCATCGGCAATGTCGTTAACGTAAACTAAAAATAGGAACGGACCGCGTACTGGCCTATAGGTTCCATTAGACCAAATCAATTCCTATTGACGATAATGTTAACGTTTGCTAATAAATCTGATATAAGCAGCGTTTCAACACACCCAGGACGTACAACAATAGAAAGTGTGGCACCTCACATCTA
>JAECMU010081811.1:0-11902 GCA_016106625.1 Dracogyra subfuscus
TAACAATACAATATATACTTATCTGCAGTAACATCTCAATCAACAAATACAGATGCAATTTAAGCCTTGGTAACCTGATTATACTAATGATGATAATAATATATTTAGGTAAAGCAAATATTGTCGGAAGTGTAGATCCATGACAAACTCATTAAATCGCCCCTATGGGGTTCGTGAATTATTCCACACACCCTTGTGCATTCTCCATTAGTTTGTGAAATGCAAGCAATTTGAAATTACTCCCAACTCATATGCTTTCAAGCAACTTAAAGGGGCATTCCTGAGTTTGCTGCATTGTAAGATATTTCCAACTAATACAATATTTCTACGATTAAACTTACATATTAAATATATTTTCTTGTTTAGAGTATCAATGTCTGTACATTTAATGTGTTTCTGGTTGTCTTAATATTTGTAAGACGCCAAAACTGGATTTCGTCTTCAAATGATGTCGTACGTACGAAAAAATATGTTTTAAGAAATAAAATTAAAATTAACTTAGTACAAATATTAGAACGATCAAAAGCACGTTTAATATACAGCCACTAATATTCTAAACAAAAACATATATTTAATAAGTAAGTTTAATCGTAGAAATATGTTATTAGTCGATAACATCTTAAAATATTGCAGCAAACTCAGGAATGTCCCTTTAAAGCATCTCTTTACAAACTTCCGGGATATTGTTGCGTGTAAGAAACACGATTTTTTTATTATTAGTCAAAAAAGAAAAATGTGATTCTTGTTTTATTATTTTTAATAGCATTATACATAGGACACTTGATAATAAAAATATATTTATCTTCAACGTCTAGCGAACAGTTGGGACAATATCTCTCATTCGCAGGGACAGGTGATTTCTTGTGTCTTCCGAGTTCGATTATAAGAGAATGTTCACTCAACGAAGCCTACTAAAAGCTTTTTCTGTTTTCATAGTCTTTGGTATGTAATAAATAGGTCTCAACTGAATTCGAAATATGTTTGAATGACATATATGTGCGCATTTTTTACCATATTTGTTTGATGTTAGCTGTGTCGTAATATACTGCAAACCGTACTGATCGCATTTAATTACGAGTTCACCAAAATCGCATGCAGTCGGTAACTCTCGAGTTGAACGTACATGCGTAGGAATTCCAATTAGGTTAGCAGCATTAATAAATTTAGCTACCAACGACGGTTTATTGTTCTGAGTCGACTTTAAACTATTAATAAACGCAGCAGTTAATAGAGGGTTGTTTGAAGTCTGAATATATAGGCCTAGTGCATATTTAAAGACATTGATAATTATATCATACGTCAGTGGCAGTCTTCCTAATTCTTCTAATGCTGCAGCATTACTTGTATATTTATTGATCCCCAAAATTCATTTACAGAATGTTATGTGTAGGGCCTACGTTTTTTAAATCAAGAGTAACATAATTTGTGTTACAAACTTGTGGTCCTCAAATGTCACTCCCATATAACAAAAGTGTTTAATTAATGTATTGAATAGTTTAGTGCAAACATTGATAGGTGGATTGGGTTTGAGAATGGATTTCAATAAGTGATTTAAAGATTTATGTCTTTTGTTTTGTTATATTAACACTTCCGGTAATAGTAACTAAACGATAATAGTTTCTATGTCGCCATTGGTATTAATTATATATACATTACATTTATTTCACTCTGGGTTTAAAACACAATTCCTTGAACAATTGTTTAAATGCATGTTACTAAATACTAACACGGTTACCTTAACCCCACATTACAGTCCACTTTCTTTTTTGATGCAAATAAACTAAAATGTATATTAATCTGGAACAGTTTTTAACTTGTTTATCTGACAAAAAATTAACCTTGCAAATTAATTTCAGAGCAAACAACTCCTATTAGAACAATACTAAAGTGACACTGGTATATCTCTGCAATAACACCATGGAATATCTTTTCACTTAGAGATTCAGTCTGTCTGGTGGTTTTGAATGTCTAGAAGATCTGCAAACAGGTGCTGGAGGGTTGACATGCTCTGGAGCGGGCTGCTGCACAGGGTTGAGCATAATGGGTTGACTGTTTGTTTTTGTTTTTGTTTTTTTTAACGACGCACTCAACACATTATAATGACGGTTATATCGGCGTCGGACATATGGTTATGTCGAGAAAAAACCCAGTGGGTAGCTGACGGGGATCGATCCTAGACCGACCACGCATCATGCGAGCACTGTACCACTGGGCTATGCTGCCCGCTAATGGGTTGACTGTTTACTAGGGTCGATGACAGTCACTTCTCGCTCACTTGTTTTAACTTCGTACACAATACATATGGCATATCTTACCGTAATTGTTTTATACGATATATTTGACAAAAGGTATTTTTATTTCTTTCATCTTTTAAAACTTAAAATTAATAGTTTGTCCCCAATTATGAAAACAAAATCTGTAAATAGCGTTGTCTGCTTGTTATAGAAATTTGACAGGAGTCAAGGTTAGGAGACATTGTAATAATATAGCTAATTTTGAATTTGAATCACATCAGTATTCCAAACTGCGTTTGTAGTGGTTTATGATCATTCGCAATGCAAAATATTCAACCGAACAAATACGAGTTGAACTTTTTAACGCCATAAACTACAGAAAGTGCTTGTTTTTCAATATGCGAATATTTTTTTCTCAGCAGAATTCAAGGTTCTAGAGTCGAAAACTACCTCTTTGTCTGTTTCATAAGGCATTTTGTATGATGCATCAACACTTTGGACGACTGAAGCAGTTTTTTCGACTCGTAAAATGCTTTTTCTTGGGCACATGTCCATGACCATTTTACATATTTTTTCTTCGGATGACACATTCAGAAGACCAATGTATGACTTGAATTCAGTGACATTGGTAGATGAAGGAGCATTTGTGTTAGCTTTGACTTTTTTTAACCAGATGCAGTCCTTCTGCGTCATTTTTGTGAACCAAGTACACTACCTTTTTGGCTTGAAAAGTATACTTTTCCTGCCTAACACGAATACCTACATCACAAAGTTTCTTGAGAACAGTTTCAACATTTTGAACATGATGAGCATCATCTAAGATCAGACTGTCATCCTGATATTCACATAGCATTGACATCCTTTGAAGGAGATTATCCATACACCCTTGAAAAATCGCTGTATACCAAGACATTCTAAACGGTCTATTGTAGCAAACTAGACCATGGTGAGTATTGATGGTGTTACTGCTTTGAAGTTTCAAACTTGAATTATCCTGACTTTGTAATCATCACAGATTCTAACTATTCCGTCGTCTTTCAAAACAGGTACAATTTGAGTTGTCCAGTCACTATACTTCAATGGTTCAATGATTCTTTGTCTATTCAATTTGAGTTCCACTTTTGCATGCATTTATAAGGCACTGGTGGTCGTGGTTTGAATAATTTAGGTTGTGCATTTTGATTATCATAAATGTTTCTGACTACCCTTTCAATTTCTGCCAGTTCATCTTTAAAAAAAAATGTCATAGTACTTGTCCAGGATTTGAGTGAGAGATGTAGCTTTTTCCACGTAACAGATTTTGTTCCAATTCAGACGAATTTTTTTAAGCAGGTCTCTCCCAAGTAGATTTGTTTCTTGACCTTTGATGAACATAATAGATGCATCGACCTTTTGTCCCTGATATTCTACGAAAATGTTTATGACACCGGGTACCTTGATTTGTTCATCTGTGTGTGAACGAAGTACAGCTTTCGATTTCATCAAAGAAGCAGCTTCAGGTTCAGACCAAGTGATCGGTACAGACGATGATCTTTCACATCCAATTACATGCTACAATGAGTAATCCTCCTCCTCACGATTCACATGCAATAAACCATTATTGTCACTATCGGAGTTATCATTTTGCTGAACGATATTGGTTGTGTGAGTGGTTTGCCTAGCTTGGCGACCACAAGCTTTAAATTTAATCAGAAGAATGTGATCCATCAAATCTTTAACACTTCATGTTCGGATTTCTGAAGTTTTTAGCATGGTGACTAACAAATGCCTTAGACCTGTTGTAATTGTTGTTATTATGTCATAGATTGTTTTGATTGTTTTTGTAAACCACTTTATTTACCTTTTTCATGAACCATGTTTACAATTTTGAATGGATGTTACGTTGTGAGGAGCCATTTCGATAGTCTGCGAAATTTCTAGTGCATGGCTGAAATTTAGGTTTTCTTCGAACAGTAAACATCTCTGGACACATTCATCAGAAACCCCACATACAATACAATCACGCAGCTTGTCATCTAACATTGCACTGTATTCTCAATGTTCGCGAGACATCTCATGTCAGCAACAAATTTATTGATCTCTGTTTTGGAAACAAGTGTTCAGTTTTAATTGTTGAACAATAACTGAGGGTTTTGGGTGGTGGTGATCTTGGAAAACCTTTATTAATTCCTCAAACTTTTTGTCAGTAGGACGGTCATGAGGTACGAGATTTCGCATTAATGCATAACTTTTTGCTCTAATAACACTCAACAGAATAGCTCGTTTTTTAGACGCATCCGCAACTTCATTAGTTTCAAAGTAGGCCGATAGGCTTTCAGTGTACATGGCCCAAGATTCAACATCCTAGTTAAATGGATCGACTTTACTGTAAACTGCCATAATAAACAAGTTCCAGATTTACCTCGTCGTCAATTCTGTAATGTTCTGATTCAACAAATTCATTTAAAAAAGAATTATTTTTTTAGAGTAGACTTCCGAGACACTAACTGTGCCCCATTACTCGCCGATTTGTTTCTCTATGCATATGAATAAGATTTTCTAACTAATGTGGTTAAGTCAAAACAAAGGAATCTTGCTAAAACGTTTAATTTTACATTTCGCTATATTGATAATCTTATATCATTCAGTAATAACAAGATCACAGATTACCTGTCATTGATTTACCCACCAGAGTTGGAAATAAAAGAAACTACAGATAGTGTAAAATCTGTTTCATACCTTGATCTATACATAGATATTCAGAACGCCGACATACTTCACACTAAGCTGCATGATAAAAGGGATTACTTCAACTTTCCAATCGTCAATTTCCCATTCATGTCGAGCAATATTCCTTCTTCTCCAGCTTTTGGTGTTTATATTTCACAACTTCTGAGATACCTCAGGGCATGCACATCATATGCCAATTTTAAAGACCGACATACCATGCTGGTACATAAGTTGTTTCATCAGGGTTATAACATCCAAGAACTCCTGAAGGCTTTCAAAAAGTTCTATGGTCGACACTATGAGACCATCTCACGATATGACGCATCACTGACAAAAATGATGTCTGATACAATACCCTATTTTGACCTTGTACGTACATTTTCATCTTTTTGGTGAAAATGGTGTACACTTTTACCTTATTGTATACTTTACATACGTGCTGTGGGTTGTGCTCATGACGGGTGCCACCGGTGAGGCAGGATATGCTCAACTTTCGCGAACACCTGATATCATCACCATGTTCATTGTGATTCATGAGTGCATGCCATCACAGTCCTATGTATTCCATTGGTCTCTGTGCGGGTGTGTATTTGCGGACTGGGAGGTGCAGGAAGGATGAAATGTATACTGCCGTATCTCCTTTGGCGGTGCAGGAAGGATGAATGTACACTGCCGTATCTCCTTTGGAGGTGCAGGAAGGATGAAATGCACACTTCCGGTACCCCTGTTAGCAACTCACTCCATAGTGAATCATGGAAACTATCACGACCTTGTATATAACGTCCTCTGCACTCTGCCTTGTGCAGAATACGATTTTGACTGTGCCATGGTTTTGTCGTTTAGATTTGCTATATGAACACTTCCGGCAATAGTTAGTAAATGATAGTAGTTTCTATATTGCTGTTGGTATTAATGCTATATACATTGCATGTATCTATATTTATTTGTTGCAAAGGAACCTTATATGTAAAAATGTGCAGTGATTAGTTTACACCTCTGTATAGCTGTCCACACAAAAGGTAGAGGATATTCCTCAACATTAATAAAACTCTGTGACTTTGAAATAATGTCAACATTTATTTCAACACTAACAAATACATAATTTACATGTGCTGGATTTCTTTGGTTTTAACAATACGAAAGATGTTTTAAGTTCCACAATAAATGTAATGCCAGTAGGGGTGGATTCATGGAAATCACAAAATGTCAATATCGTGTTGGGGCCCTTCTAGCATCAATATATACATTATACCTTTATCGCATGGTTAATATGCCCATCCTAACTCAACCAGCGTTCATGATGGTTAGTGACGTGGGGGAATACGTCTACCATGGATATCCCACACGTGTTCTATGGGTGAAAGATCAGGGAATATTACTGTTCAAGGCACAGTCTAAATTTGATGCCTCTGTAGATGATATATGCAGAGTGAGCTGGCCTCAGACCACAATTAATTTCGCTGTATGTTTCTATATAGCCTTAGTGACTATAACGTATTTATTAATATCAGCAGGCCCGTGCAATTGTGTATGTACCTTTGACTGCCTCGGGGACACATACTCTGAAAAGGACAACCCCTGCTGTCCAGCTCTTTCTCCCAGCATATTGGTTTAAACCAATATATCCTCTAAACCAGGCCGGAGTACACCCATTTCATACACAAAATGCTACTTTTGCATGGGGCGGAATTACCACAAGCAAGTGTTTAATGTCAACAAGTCACACATGTTTACAAACTACGTGCTCTCCTCTGTCACTTCAGTCAAATAGTTGCCACTTCACAGCTGTCTGCCATGAAATAATCACAGTCAAACAGCAGACTACTTGCACGGTCACATTTTTGCTCTGGCATTGTCCTGGAACACAAATCCTGCGCCATGACGATGAGCAAATGGTAGAACATGACGAATGATGAGGTTATCTATGAAGTACAGACCTGTGACTCTACCTTGACATGTCATGGCAATACCACACCACGCATTATTGACTGACTTCAATACCGATCATAAGGCACCACGACACTTTGTTGGTATTGTTTACCTAGCCTGTACCAAACCCTTGCATGGCCACCATTACAGTCCAGATTAAACCTGGATTCGTCACTAAACATGACATTTGACAAATCACAGATGAAGCCAATACCATTCCAGCCGAGTTTGGCAACGTCTTGCAGTTAATGGTAAAATAATGTACAATCTAAGGGTGCATAACAAAACAGCATGCAGGGGGCTACGAACTGTTGGTGTGCAGACTCAGATCTCTGTCTTTCTGTTGGAGTTGCTGGTGTAGCTGAGTTGCGTTGAATTGATAATTACGGAGTGTCCTAGTGATATGAAATCTGTCTTGGCGTCTGATGGTGACAGTTGGACGTCCACTTCGTGGTCTTACGGAGGGCTCTGTTGATTAGGAGTCTGTCTTGGGGTCTGATGGTGACAGTTTGACGTCCACTTCATGGTCTTACGGAGGACTCTGGTGATTGGGGGTCTGTCTTGGGGTCTTATGGAGACAGTTGGACGTCCACTTAGTGGTCTTACGGAGGACTCTGGTCATTAGGAGTCTGTCTTGGGGTCTGATAGTGACAGTTGGACGTCCACTTAGTGGTCTTGTCTTGCACTATACCGGTTGTTTTGTGTCGCTCCTATACTCTGCTAATGACCAACTGTGAGACATTCATTTCATGAGCTGTGTAAGTCTGTGTTTGTCCAGCCGGGAGCATATCTATGGCTCCAAGACTTGAGCAGTATACACATATAAATACAAGTATGTATATGAAGAGAAAGAGACAAATGTGAGAAAAAGAGTGAGAGAGTGGAGGGAGTTAAAGACAGAGTGTGTACGGGAGGGAGAGAGAGGACAATGGAAGAGGAGGGGGGTGAGGAGGGTGCTAAACTTCTGTTTATCACTGATCTGTCTTTTTTTACTATTAAAATTAGCATTATTTATGTGACTGCTTAACTAAATATAACTAACTACAGTCTGTATATGTTTTGTATAGATCAAAGCACTTATTGGACAGCAAGGACAAAGTACTGATAAACGGGCACAGATTGCCACCTACCTGTTACAACACGGCGCCGATAAAGGAGCCAAGAACCATAGAGGGTTAACTCCTGTTGAGATATGCACCGAAGACAAGCTGAAAAGTGTGGTGCAATATTTTACACAAATAAGGTATACAAGTTTGTTTTGTTTGTTTAATAACACCACTAGAGAACATTGATTTATTAATCATCGGCTATTGGAAGTCAAACATTTGATGATTCTGACATATAGTGAGAGAGAGCGAACCCGCTACATTGTTCCATTAGTAGCCAGGGATCTTGCATATGCATCATTCCACAGACAGGTTCGTGCATACCATATACTTTGATATACCTCTTTCCCTCAGTAGATCCTTTATATGTACCACCCCGCAGACAGGATAGCATATACCACAATATTTGATTTATCAGTCGAGGTGCACTGGCTGGAACGAGAAATAGCTCAATGGGCCACCGACGGGCATTGATCCTAACCCGACCGCATGCTACATCCCATTTAGTAGCAGTAATAGTGGTGGTTGTGTTGATGATGGTGGTGGTAGTAGTAGTAGTAGTACCATAGTAGTAGTAACATAAATTGATGAGCGTGGGGGTGACCAATGAAAAGAAAATCAGAGCGTGATAATATGAGGTCTTCTCCAGTCAGACAAGTCTACCAACCCAGCCCTTCTAAGGATCTTTTGTCCTCGGGTCCAATCAACTACCGTACACACATCATGCTAAATAGTACACACATAGTGCTAAATAGTGCGTACAAAGATGAAATACAACGTGAATGGTCATACTATGTGTCACTTCACATTGATTGTGTTGTATACACGGTGGTTGTGTATATAGTTTTTATAGCCTCGGGAAATGGGGTCTGGCTATCAACATTGCAGTTGTATTTGGTGTGTATGTGTGTGTGTGTGCGTGTGTGTGTGTGTGTGTGTGTGTGTGTGTGTGTGTGTGTGTGTGTGTGGAAGACCAATTAAAACATTTCCGTACGGATTACGTCTAATATAATTCTGTTTTCCAGTTTACCATCGAACAGCTCTGTTAGGAATGCTACAGCTTCAGGTTTCGATGAGGACGTCCTGTGTTCCATTTGTTTGAGCCAGAGGGCCAATGTCATCATTCTGCCCTGCTCTCACAAAACCTTGTGCAGGGCTTGCTGTCAGAACGTCAGACAATGCCCTCTGTGTGGTAAAGACGCAAACAAAAAAATTGGAGAAGGTAAGAACAACAGAGTTTGATTATTAAATTCTTGACCTAGAATCATAAAGGAAAGTAGACCGGCAGGCAAACAGGCAAGTAGATACTCAAGTAAGCAAGCAGCCAGACAGACTTATTCCCAGGCAAGTAGACAGACATAGGGACAGACAGGGATATACAGACTAGTGGGTAATTCCTAACCACAATATAAAATGATACATTAGTATGTCATTGAATTGTTCCTAATATACTTCAATATTTTGTTATAACAAGGTGCCTAATATACTGTTTCACATTAGTGTGCTATGGCAAAGTACCTAATATACTGTGACACATTAGTGTGCCATGACAATGTGCCTAATATAACACAATATGATAGTGTGTCATGCTATAGTGCCTAAAATTCTTTAGCATGCTATTTTGGCAGGACAAAGTATTTAGTATTCTGTGACATACTAGTGTACCATAACAATACACTACCTAATACACTGTAATACATTAGTGTGCCATAACAAAGCGCCAAATAGTATGTGTCATTTTACTGTACCATGACAAGGTGCCTAATATACTGTATCATATTAGTGTACCATGACAAGATGCCTAATATATTGCAATGTGTTAATGTGTCATGATAGGTGCGTAATATATTTAACATGTTAGTGTATCGTGATAAGGTGCCTAATAATTTGCAATACATTAGTATGACAAAGTATGCATTATACTGTGGCACATTATACTACTAAATAATAATGTGCCTTAACAAGGCCTAGCATACTACCATACCTTCAAATTATAGAAAAGTTCTGCAAATGTCAAAGGGACATTCCTGAGTTTGCTGCACTTATTAAGCTGCTGTCGACAAACATAGACTTTTTAACGATTGCAATTACACATCAAATATATTTTACTACATGACATATTAGATGTTGTATATTAAACGTGTTTCTGATCGTTCTAATATTTCTAAAAGGTTAAATGTCATCATATTTCCTAAAATATAATTTTTTCGTACGTACGAAATTAATTGAAGACAAATTCCAGTTTGGGCTTCTTACAAATATTAAGACGACCAGAAACACATTGAAAATACAGACACTGACATTCTAAACAAAAATAAAAATATATTTAATATACAAGTTTAATCGTAGAATTATTGTATTAGTCGGAAACATCTTACAATGCAGCAAACTCAGGAATGTCTCTTTAATTGACGCGATTATTTTATTTCAGATGGCAACAGGATTGGCAGTGAGTGTGTCATTCAGTAAAAAGAAGTGGAAGCGCCTGATACTTGTGGCTTACGTCTTAGACTATGATTTAAGAATCTTATAATCAAAGAACATATTTATGGGGTTTTAGTACAATTTATATCAGGATTGAAAATTAACATGAAAACCATTGCCGCCAGCAGGGCCAGTTGAAGAAAAATCTTACTGACCCTCCTAAAATACCACTAGCCCTCTAATTCTTACATTGACATTTAACTGCACAGCCACACTTTGATTGTTGTTTGTTGAATAATAACCACATACTGGTTATAGTCCATTTTTGTCAAAAGAAAACCGATGATTTGGCATGTAACTTCATAACGAAAGAAGTTAAAATTCATATAAAAACTGCGCGTGCTTTAGTAAACCAGTCTGGGAGTGGCAGTCTTCTTTGTGGCGATGCAAGAGGGGTGAAATCCCCAGTAAATTATTTCCCCGTCGTGGTTTTTCTCTTATAGAGAGGCATTAGATAGAGATCCATGGAACCATTATCATCCACTATTTTGCCACAACTCATTCACCTCGCTTTGTGCAGAGATACGGCCCTGATCATGTATTACGGTTCTGTCATTCAGATTACCTTGGATGTTCCATCAATTGCCTTTAAACCTGTATCAGAAAGAGTCAACCTATGCAATTTGATGGTGATTTGTAAATAATTTTTGTTTTCATTTACACTGAACTTTTAACCCCAGTAAAATGTTATTTGAGATGGTATGAGTTTAAATTTAATAAATTAAAGAGACATTCCCGACTTTGCTGCATTATAAGATGTTTTCGACCAATACAATATTTTTACTATTAAAAATTGACATATGTACTGGTTTAGAATTCAATGTGTTTCTGGTCGTCTTAATATTTGTAAAAAGGCCAAACTGGATTTTGTCATGAATAAATATTTTTGGAAATGAAATGAAATTTAACCTAGTACAAATATTAGAATGATCAGAAATACGTTTAATATGCAGCCACTAATATTTTATGCCGAAAATATATTTAATATGTAAATACAATCGTTAAAAGGTTTTTGTCAGTTGATAACATCTTAAAAAGTGCAGCAAACTCAGGAATGTCTTTTTAATGTGTTCGTATTTATATGCATTTTATTTTATTCATTATGTTGGCACTGTCAACATATAGAACATGTACTATGTCTTGTACTGCGAGATCTGTAGTTTGCGTCAACACAGACGCGGTGTGTTTTGTCACATTCGATTCAGTATCGGTGTGTTTCTTGTTTAACTAGTATCATACTTGTCAGATCCGAAAATCCATGGTCGGACTACCTTTGTAAAATGCTTAGTCGCCCTCAGCCAATAAAGGTCGCTGTCCACACCATCGCCTACCTGTCTCAACTTCCTCCACGGGTTGTGTATTTCCCTGCACCCACCTGGCATCCTCGTCCTCTGCCGCTAATAAAGATGAATGAATGAATGAATGAATGAATGTTTAACG
>JAECMU010081833.1:819-13439 GCA_016106625.1 Dracogyra subfuscus
GAGAGAGAGAGAGAGAGAGAGAGAGAGAGAGAGAGAGAGAGAGAGAGAGAGAGATGGGGAAATGGAGGGATACAGAGGCAATGAGAGCGATGTAGTACGAACCACGCGGACGTGTTTTTAGGTCGTGGCAATCCTGTAAACACGTCGCTAGGGCACTGGAAACTGACCGGTGATCTGGCAGCTGCCTGAAGATTTTGACGAAAAAAATCTGGAAACAAAATCCGCCGGGTGCCGTAGGAATTTCACGGGCCCCTCAAGGCCACCCTACAATAGCCTCACGGCCCCCACACGGATCCCGGACGATTTGTACAACAACGGCAACACCTGCGATTAAAAAATTCGCGCGGACGCCGGCTGATATGTGAAGGCCCCTTTAGAATATTAGTGTATGCACATTGTGTGTTTCTGTTAATCCTAATGTTTATAGTAGCTTAAACAAAATGGTTTTCTTTTACATGTATAAAATTACTGAATGCAAAATCTTGTTTGAGCTGCTAATTTGAATTCTTTGGCTTTGTGTTGACCACTTTTAAATATGACCATCTCTGGGATGACTTGACATTTTGATGATGACCTGACATATAGAGGATGACTTGACATTTTTGTGATAAACTGACATCTCTAGAATAACTTGACATCTTTATGGTGAACTGGCAACTCTAGGATGGACAGACAACTCTAGGATGACGTGACATTTGTATGGCGAACTGAGATATCTAGGATGACTTGACATTTTTATAATGAACTGACATATCTATGATGATATGACATCTTCATTATCAACTGACATATATATGATGAACTAACATTTCTATGATGACCTGACATCTCTAGGATAACCTGACAACTCTAGTATGACCTGACAACTCTAGGATGACCTGACATCTCTAGTATGGCTTGACAACTCTAGGATAACCTGACAACTCTAGTATGGCCTGACAACTCTAGGATGACCTGACAACTCTAGTATGGACTGACATCTCTATGATGACCTGACAACTCTAGGATGACCTGACAACTCTAGTATGACCTGACAACTCTAGTATGGCCTGACAACTCTAGGATAACCTGACAACTCTAGGATGACCTGACAACTCTAGGATGAACTAACAATTCTAGGACGATCTGACATCTCTATGATGACCTGACAACTGTAGGATAAACTGAAACTCTAGGATGACCTGACATCTCTATGATGACCTGACAACTCTTGGATAACCTGACAATTCTAGGATGACCTGACAACTCCAGTATGGCCTGACAACTCTATGATGACCTGACAACTCTAGTATGGACTGACATCTCTATGATGACCTGACAACTCTAGTATGGCCTGACAACTCTAGGATGACCTGACAACTGTAGGATAAACTGAAACTCTATGATGATCTGACATCTCTATGATGACCTGACAACTGTAGGATAAACTGAAACTCTATGATGATCTGACATCTCTATGATGACCTGACAACTCTAGGATAAACTGACAACTCTAGGATGAACTAACAATTCTAGGACGATCTGACATCTCTATGATGACCTAACAACTCTATGATAAATTGACAACTCTAGGATGATCTGACATCTCTATGATGACCTGACAACTCTAGGATTTTGACGAACAAATCTGGAAACAAAATCCGCCGGGTGCCGTGTGATTTTCACGTGCCCCTCAAGGCCACCCTACAACAGCCTCACTGCCCCCACACGGATCCCGGACGATTTGTACAACAACGGCAACACCTGCGATTAAAACATTCGCGCGGACGCCGGCTGATATGTGAAGGCCCCTTTAGAATATTAATGCATGCACATTGTGTGTTTCTTTAATCCTAATGTTGATAGTAGCTTAAACAGAATGGTTTTCTTTTACATGTATAAAATTACTGAATGCAAAATCTTGTTTGAGCTGCTAATCTGAATTCTTTGGCCTTGTGTTGACCACTTTTAATAATGATCATCTCTGGGATGACTTGGCATTTTGATGATGATCTGACATATAGAGGATGACTCTATATCTTTATGATGACCTGACAACTGTAGAATGATCTGACATCTCTAGGATAAACTGACAACTCTAGGATTATCTGACAGCTCTATGATGATCTGACATCTCTATGATGATCTGACATCTGTATGACGACCTGACAACTCTAGGATAAACTGGCAACTCTAGGATAAACTGGCTAATATATGACAACCTGACATCCTAATGATGAACTGATATCTCTAGGATAACCTGACCTCTCAGTCGCTTGTTATCAACACAGGAATGTGTGTTTTGTTTAATTCTCCAAACTGTTCGATGCGTACCGACAGCTACCTGGTGTGAGGAAAATTATTAACATGCGACTTCCATTAGTTACCTGTTTATTGCATAACCACAAGGGGGCCATCTTTGATGTTTATTATTTGTGTTTTCTTAACAAGTGTAACATATCACATATCGGTATTAACAATACTGACTGTACAGAGGTTTCGCTAGCACACCGTTACATATATATTAGTGACAGGGCACCACTTTAAGTGTGTAACGTCACAGCAATCGACGGTCCGCTCCTCCCTGCGATTAAAAAGCCTGCTACATGTCATATATTTTGTGGCTAATATATAATTAAAAATAATACATCTTAGAATACCGCCATTTTTTAGTTACTAAATGTGCCGAACTGCGAAACGATTAGTAGTTAACGAATCATATTTTAGGTCTAATATAGGAAGCCTGCAATTGTATGTAATGACACCAGTGTAAGATGTAAAACGACTTTGTGCATTCTGGCAATAACGATCAGCTGTCGGTATCCGTAACAGTAAAACACGTCCGAGAAATATGATACAGTTAAATCGTTAACATACGGATATTATATGATGGAAAGGAGCATACGTTCCCATAACCCAGCCCACCGTTCTAAAAAATAATGGTAGTTTGAAAATATCATCGAAACTCAGCAGGTACTCAAAAGAGAATTAACTAGAAATAAATACATACATTTAGAAGCTTTGTCCCAAATCTGATCAAAGCTATGAGATAATTTCAGATACTTTGCAATCTTAAGCGGCGTGTTGTCATGTGGCGATTAAGATATCTTGAGACTTGGATTTTATTTGTGTACAATAATATGATGTGCTATAATTGGGCTTTAATAACCTTTAACATATTTAAAAATTCCTACATCACAATTTTATCAATATCAACGCTACGTCGATTGTAAATTATTGGGGAAATAATGATCTTAAATGATTTTTGATCGGTAATGTAAAGTAGGCCTCTTGTTCGAGTCTCAAGAGGTCAGGTATACATATACATATACATATACATATACATATACATATATATATATATATATATATATATATATATATATATATAGTCAAACCTGTCTTAAGCGGTCACACATGGGAGTAGATAAAAATGGCCGCTGATTACAGGTTGCACATAATTATAGAGTTTGTTGTTGTTTCTTATTTTACCATATGTACTTCTAATTAACGAATGTGTGCTTCACAGTTGACTATAAATCAACTTTTGACATCTCGTCTCCTTCAGAAACAAATATAACTGGAATTTATTAAATTAACAGTTCTCAACAAATTTGTTTTCTTTTTCCATTTAATTATTTAATTCCTACTTCATGCGATGTATTGTCACAGTAAGTGAATTTACATAGCCTGCCCAGAGGCAATTAGAGGCATTTCAGAGTTATACTTTGTGAACTGATACACAGTTGAGATATTGAGACTGAATAGGTGCTAGTGTTCCTTAAGGTGTGAATATCCGTTATTTGCTGCACCTTATCGCTGTTGTTAAAATACCCGGGGTTTTTTTATTGTGGCCGCTTAATACAGGTATTTTAGCGATTTGGGATCCGATTTAGGTGGCCGCTGGCCGCGTTAGACAGGTGACTGCTTAGTATAGGTGCATTTGCATTATAAATCGTTTGGGAGGAAAACGTGGCCGCTTAAGGCAGCTGACCGCTAAATACAGGTGGCTGCTAGGACAGGTTTGACTATGTATGTGTATGTGTGTGTGTGTGTGTGTATGTGTATGTGTGTGTGTGTGTATGTGTGTGTACTCTGACAAAAAAAGAAACGCATAGGTGATAGGGAAAGAAAAAAAGTGTTTGATTTGATCAAATATCGTGGGGGTTTTACGATGTTGCTGAATGACCATGTTTGTTAATATTCCTGGAATGGGACGGCATTGTTGTGCGACGATTGTAGGAAATCAGCGTGAAATGGTCAGAATTTAACGAATACACGTGGGACTCGGTGAAAAGATTGAGGTAGTGATGAACATTTAAAGCTGCAATGTTCGCAATGGTGTCGCATTTCCATTTCGACGTAGACGAGTTACAAGATGCCAAGACTAAGTCTGCCGAATCGAAACATTGCAATAGGCCGCCTCCAGTTAGGTGAATCGCAGTCAGCAGTCGCACGCCACATGACTGTCCATCAGAGCACCATTTCACGTCTCTGAGACAGGTACCAACAATTTCAATCAGCTGAAGACCGGCCCAGAAGTGGAAGACCTCGCATAACAACCGCAGCATAAGATCGCTACAGCCGGGTTCTGCACTTGCGTCACCGAACTGAGAAGGGTATCTGCACAAACTATTCGGAACCGACTTCAATCGGCTGGTTTACGGGCTAGGAGACCGTATGTTGGTCCCGTCCTGCGACGTCAACATTTACGTGTTCGCTGGTGCACGAATGTACAGGGTGGAACTTCGGAAACTGGCGGCGAGTATGGTTCAGCGACGATTCACGTTTCCTTCTACAGCGACGTGATAGACGACAACTTGTTTACAGACGCCACAATGAACGTTTTGCCAACAATTGCGTCGCCCAAGTTGACAGATTCGGCGGAGAAGTGAACTTGTGTTCGTACAAGGCAACCTGACAGCTGTACGCTACCGGAATGAAATTCTTCGCCGTCACATGCTTCCCATTTTGGACCAACAGAGAACTCTTTCAGCAGGACAATTTTAGGCCGCATACGGCACGTGTAACAATGTATTTCTTACAGAATGAGAACATGTTTGTGCTGCCATGGTCATCAAGATCGCTAGATCTCAACCCCATTGAACATCTATGAGACGAACTGGGCAGACGTGTACGCCAGCGTGACCCAGAGCCTTAGAAACTTCCGCAAGTGTCACATGCACTGCAGCAAGAATGGGCTAGGCAAGAACATTATCACATACTCACGTCCAATTTTACTGTAATACGATCATAAATAACGAAATTATGCCACTTCGTATTAAAGAGATAATTCCATGAATATTTCGCCTATGCTTTTCCTTTTTGACAAAGTATGTATGTATGTATGTATGTATGTATGTATGTATGTGTATGTATGTATGTATGTATGTATGAATGTATGTATGTATACTTTAAACAGTAATATTTTCTATTCGGAATGGACGTTTTATCACATAAACATATATATATATATTGTTTAAACTGAATTGTATTTAGTATTTCGGCCATTTTGTATCCTTGAAAAGTTATTACTGTAAAAAAAAACCTGGATGCATCGATTTTCTTTCGCTAGCCATCTTGGGAAATATTTATAAATTGAATTCTTGCCCCGGACAATTAAGTGGCAAATGATATTAGTGAACGGCGTGTAGTACCGGTTGTGTTAGAATTATCTGTAGTGATGTGCATCTCACTAACTGATTTGCTTCAATTTCAGTTACGAGAAAAAATAAATGAACTGTGCCATTCTTTTTACGTTTAGCAAAACTGGTGTGATGTCCTTTTCGAGGGTTTTAATGGCTTTGTGTCCCTTTTCGTAAATACTGAAAGATGTTAGATTTTGACATTGCTGGTAATAAAAGTCCGTATGATGAATGAAAATGTCGAAAATAATGACCCGAATCCTTGTTACTTCATAGGCGCCAGCACGCATATCGGATTATCACGAGTGGATCTATGGCAGTTTCATTTTTTTTTATCTCTCTCTATTATTTAAAAAAAATATACAGTTCCGAAATTTGTTGATAACTTACGAATGCTTTGTTCTTGGCGAATCGCACGACATTATAGTTACACTGACAATACGAATTAGAATGTTATTCAGTGGTACTGAGGCAGGAGAAACATGGAAGTGGGTTAGTCACCCTCACCAATCTTTAATAATCAGCTCCAGTAATTTTATATTTATATTTTGTTTAACGACACCACTAGAGCACGACGATTTAATCATCGGTTATTTGATGTCAAACATTTGGTAACCTTGACTTATAGTTTTCAGAGTTAGCCCGTCATTTTTCCATCAGTAGCAACTGAGCTTTCACTTTCTCACTAACAGGACAGTACATACCACGACCTTTGAAATACCAGAAATGGGACACTGGTTGGAACAAGAAAAACTCAGTCAGAGAATAGGTCCACTGAGGTGATCGATTCCAACTTAGAATCAGAATTAAAGAAAAAAATGTTTTGTTTAACCAGAGCCCATTGATTTATTAATAATCTGCTATTTGAAATCAAATATTTGGTCTTTCTGACATATAATCTTAGAGAGGAAACCCGCTACAGTTTTCCATTAGTAGCAAGGAACCTTTTATATGCACCATCCCACATACAGGATAGCACATACCACGGCCTTTGAAATTCCAGTAGTGCTGAATTGCTGGAACGAGAAATAACACAATGGTCCCACCGACGGAGATCGATAGAACCACAATGAAGACATATTATAGATGTATGGTTGGTAACAGGGCCCGCGGAGTGTATTTGAAAATGGGGGTGGGGATGGGCAGTGTTAGTATGATGGCCTGAGATATGGACATTTTGGGCCCAAATGGCTTGAAAATGTCAGCGGGTTCTGGGGCATGGTTCCCCGAGAAAAATTCTATATTCCAGGTGTTCAGATAGAATATTTGTAGCTTTCTGAACACGATAACGGTGAAAAATTGGGATGGTAGGGCTCCGCGGCCCCTGGGTAGCATCAGAGAAGTATATAAATAAGAATGTTCTATCGGTAACACGTTAACAACAGATTTAATCTACTTTTGCCATTTTCTGAATTGCCGAGTTACTTTGATACATTCTGAGATACAAGACGGCACCATGCTGTTTGAAAACGGCGAATAAATCTTGAGGTATCTAGTGATTAACCTCTTGGTGTCTGTTACGTCACGATTCGTGCATCAAGTATACCTTTCTGCACGATTTGTGGGTGACAAATTGTGATGTAAAAGTGTCCTCGGTTTTACTATGTGGTGGGTTTTTTCGGGTGTTTTTTGTTGTTGTGTGAATTGGTTTTGGTTTTGGGGTGAGGTTGTTTGGCATGTTGTTGAGTTTGTGTTTTACTTTGTACTGAAGGAGAGGATGATGGAATGTTCGATGGAGAGTCTCCAGAGTTCGCCTTTCGTCAAATTCTGTTTGTTCCAAAACGAAATCCACAAAAAGATATCATATATTTGATTATATTGCTATGAAGTAATATAATCTATAAAAAATACTGTTAAAAGATATACAATAATATATTTAAAGTGTTGTAGTTGTAGTTGCTATTATTATCCACCGTTAAACGACTGACAAGAAAGTTTACAGAACACTTATTGTAATAGATACTGGTTATAAACTAAATCAGTGTCTTAGTAATTTGACTGAAGTAAACGCATAAACGTACACAATTATGAAGAACCAATAAACTGTACAGTTATAGCACAGTTATAATACATACTTGGCATATACGGTACAGAAGACTGCGAGTGTAAATACAATCACCACTAACAGTTCGAAAGATTAAATAAACCAGTTAGCCGAATTACGTATGACATTTGCGATGACGTGTGCGAAATGTCAGTAAATACAAGGGAGAACTGTGGCTTGACCTAGATTCATATTGCTGTGACATCACATTAACCACCTGCAAACAGCACAAGAAATGATGCCATGGTTTGTTAGAAAGGTGTTCGATTAATACAGGCGCTTTAGCAGCTGGCTGAGATGTACTTGAAAACTCAGTCGCAACCATTATAGAAATTATACCCGTGTTATCGTTCATCTGCGTCAAAGTGGAATCGATTGAGTAGCATGTAATTATATAATTCATGATGTTAAAAAGAGAAAAGATGTCTTTAATTATTTACGGCCAAAACGGTTCTCAGTTTACTTTCTTCAAGACACCCATTTTACAAAAGAAAAAGAACTGTTTATTCGTTTGAATGCATTTGTAATTGTAATAATAGCCAATCTCGCGGATTTGCAATATTGTTAATAATAATTTTGAATATAAAATACATTCAATATTTAGAGATGACAATGAAAATTTACTCATTGAAGATATAACAATTTGTAATCTACGTTTAACTTTGGTAAACCTATATGGTCCAAATACAGATAATCGTGATTTTTACAAGCAAATTTTACAAGTAAAATTGCTTAATAATACATATTATCTACTCGGGGGTGACTGGAATATGGTTTTCAACACACAAATAGATGCACTCAAATACGTAAATATTAATAACCCAAATGCACGCGAAGCAATACTAGAGATGATTAGTGAGCTAGATCTTGTTCATATCTGGAGAGACCATAACCCCGAAATGTGTAAATATACATGGAGGAGGAACACACCATTGAAACAGGCCCGATTAGATTTTTTCTTAATATCAAATTCACTATATTCTTCTGTAATAAACTCTAATATGCATTATGGATATAGAAGTCTTAAGTTCGAATTAACTGAAAATATAAAACATAATACATATTGGAAATTTAATAACTCTCTTTTAAAAAATAAATCTTACTTAACAATAATAAACAATATAATTGCTAGTGTTAAGAGACAGTATGCTGTACTAGTCTACAGTCTTGAAGCATTCGATAATATCCCCCTAATGGAAATTGATTTTCAAATTAATGATCAATTATTTTTTAAAGTTTTACTTATGGAGATACGAGGCAAGACGATTCATCTTATTTGAAAAAAGAAAAATAGTAAACGGGAAGAAAAATTCATTGAACAAATGGAATCCTTAGAAAAAAGTGATCATTTAGACTTTGAAAATATTAATTCAAAACGAAAACCAATGGAAGGTGTATACATCAGATCGAGACGTAGATAGACAGAACAGGGTGAACGCATTACTAATTACTTTTGTAACTTAGAAAATAGAAATTTTATTAGTAAATCCATAACAGTTATTAAAAAAACCCACGATGATTCTGTTATTACAGATAAAAAAAAGAAATTATGAACGAAACAAAATACTTTTATCAAAAGCTTTATTATCCTAAAGAAAGTATAAGTGACGCCAATCTAAATTATTTATTTTCAGATCAAGATTTAAACAAATTAAGTAAAGAACAGGCTGATTCTGTAGAAAGTTTATTAAAAGTCCAAAATCAGACGGCTTTTCTGTACAATTCTTCAAATGCTTTTGGAAAGACATAGGCTATTTTAATTAGAGGTAATAACTTGTATATCTAAAAGTGATAAACTGAAACATTTTCTTAGCAACTGGCGACCGATATCACTTCTACATGGTGTCTATAAATTAGCATCTGCGTGTATATCCGAACGAATTAAAGGGGTATCTCCTTAACGAACACCATACCGGGTCGCTATATTGGTGACAATATAAGGATACTGTATGATATTTTGTATTATACTGAATCGCATAATATTCCAGGAATATTTCTACGAGTAGTTTTGAAAAAGCATTCAACTCCATTAAATTTTCATGGTCATATATACATAAAATCCTTTTTCGGATTTGGAACAGATATTAAATGCTGGTGTTTTTTTTTACCAAAATATAAAATCAAGTGTTATAGTTAATGGAAATATTTCTTCATCATTTCATATATAGAGAGGGTGTAGGCAAGGTGATCCATTATCTCATTATATATTTCTTCTCTGTGTAGAAATTTTTGCATGACTTGTACCGTAAAAATAAGACAATCAAAAGCATCTCAATAAACAACAAAGAATATCTAATTTTACAGTATGCCGATGATACTGATTTTATACTTGATGGTAGTAGAACGTATTTTGAAGAACAATAAATACCTTGAATATCTATTCCGATTTATCAGGATTCAATATTAATTATTATAAATCAGAGGTAATCTGTATTGGTTCTCTTACGAATAGTCCAATACGATATTTACAAAATCTTAATTTAAAATAGAATCCTCCTTCATTTAGAGCACTTGAAATTAGTTTTAGTACTGACTTAAATGAGATGACCAAACTTAATTATAGTTCTAAACTATTTGAAATTAAACAAATTATAAAAGCATGGATGAGAAGGTTGTTAACACCACTTGGAAGAATAGCTATAATAAAATCTCAGTTAATAATAAGCTTACTTATCTATTTCTAGCATTAAGAAAATCCATCGGAAACATTTCAAAAAGATTTGCACACGATATTGTTTAAATTTGTATGGAATAAAAAGCCAGACAGGATAAAAATAATAACTTTGTGTAAACCTGTAAATGAGGGAGGTATCGGAATGATAGATATATTTACCTATGCTAAAGCTTTAAAAAATACATGGTTACGAAACCAAAGATCCAAAATGGAAACCTATTCTGTTTGCATGTTTTCATCAACTCCGTAACATATCTCTGTTTGGTAATGATTTCCCCCAATTGTGCTTAAAACATGTAAAAAGAAATCTATTTAGGAAAGAATGTATCATTGCATTCAGTGACTTCTCGCTATTAATTAATGTTTCATCTTTTGAAGACTTTTATCAGAGCCAGTTGTTTATAATTCGAATATAAACATTAACAGCAAATCTTTTTTTTTTTTTTAAGAAATGGCTTGGGAAAAGTGTATCTCAAATCTGTGATCTCGTTAATGAATACGGCAACATTTTAACTTTAACCTATTTAATAATTTATATAAATTAAATGCATCCTTTTTAGAGTATCAAGGAGTTATTAACTCACTTAATCTAAACGACAAAACCATGGCGCAGTCAAAATCGTATCCCTGCACAAGGCAGAGTCCAGAGGACGTTCTATACAAGGTCGTGATACGTTTCCATGATCCACTATGGGGTGAGTTGCTAACAGGGGGGCCGGCAGTGTGCATTTCATCCTTCCTGCACCTTCCAAGGAGATACGCATTTCATCCTTCCTGCACCGCCAAAGGAGATACGGCAGTGTGCATTTCATCCTTCCTGCACCGCCAAAGGAGATACGGCAGTGTACATTTCGTCCTTCCTGCACCTCCCAGTCCGCAAATACACACCCGCACAGAGACCAATGGAATACATAGGACTGTGATGGCGTGCACTCATGAATCACCATGAAAATGGTGATGATATCAGGTGTTCGCGAAAGGTGAGCATACCCTGCCCCACCAGTGGCACCCGTCATGAGCACAACCCACAGCACCTATGTAAAGTCTACAATAAGGTAAAAGTGTATGTACGTACAAGGTCAAAATAGGGTATTGCATCAGACATCATTTTTGTCAGTGATGCATCCTATCGTGAAATGGCCTCACAGTGTCGACCATAGAACTTTTTGAAAGCCTTCACGAGTCCTTGAATGTTATAACCCTGATGAAACAACTTCTGTACCAGAATGGTATGTCGGTCTTTAAAATCGGCATAAGATGTGCATGCCCTGAGGTATCTCAGAAGTTGTGAAATATAAACACCAAAAGCTGGAGCAGAAGGAATATTGCTCGATATGAATGGGAAATTGACGATTGGAAAGTTGAAGTCATCCCTTTTATCATAGAGCTTAGTGTGAAGTACGTCGCCGTTCTGAATCTCTATGTATAGATCAAGGTATGAAACAGATTTGTCACTATCTGTAGTTTCTTTTATTTCCAACTCTGGTGGGTAAATCAATGAAAGGTAATCTGTGATCTTGTTATTATTGAATATAGCGAAATGTAAAATTAAACCTTTTAGCAAGATTCCTTTGTTTTGACTTAACCAGATTAGTTAGACAATCTTATTCATATGCATAGAGAAACAAATCGGCGAGTAATGGAGCACAATTAGTGCTTACCTTAGGAAGACGAAACTGAATATAATAGAAACGAATATTCCGTTAGATGATTCTCCTGTTCAACGAACACTTTTTTCTATCAGAAATGGCTCGAAGCTATATTATTAAAAACTTGTCAAATTCTGCAATATCAAAATTGCTAAATTATTTTATTTCAGACCTTAATTGGCACACTATTTATTTAAAACCACTTGTAACCATGCAAGAACTAAAACTTAGATGGTTCCTATATAGAATACTTCATACTAATAGTTTTGCATATAAATTAAAATTAATTGACAGTGAAATGTGTATGTTTTGTCATGAAGGAAAAGATCTATAGAGCATTTATTTTGGGAATGTAAAATTGTTCAGAACTTTTGGAATAATTATTTAAATTGGTTAACAAACTCATGTAAGCATATATGTAATTTAAAAAAAATTCTTGAGCTAGTGATATTTGGATGTAAAGATAATATTAAAACAAATAATGTTTTTAACCTGCTACTATTATTTTTTTATATTATCCCCAGAAGCATAAGCAAGGTCAAGGTTGGGGCCTTGAATCATTGTTGTATGTGTATTAAACGATATATAATTAAAGCTATACACTCGTATATAAAGCACCTATTAAACAA
>JAECMU010081852.1:0-14998 GCA_016106625.1 Dracogyra subfuscus
ATTATTTCACTCGGGACATAAATTTGATAATAACTGGAAACTCGTTTATTATCCTCTATATATATTCATTCTGGAATATTTAATTGTGTTCTTGTGTTTTGATTTTCTAGTAAGCAACTGGAGCAGCATTTAGCTCAGTCAGCAGAGCACTCTTCTGAGATTCTTGAATCAAACGATCAAATATTCTTGACGGATGTATTCTATCAGCTTAGCCCCATCCCACCCAGTGCCCCATGACTGCTATATCAAAGGCTGTGGTTTCCTATCTGTTGTAAAGTGCATATAAAAGATAACTTGATCACTTTTACATGCAATTTCCTACAGACAGGAAAGCACATACCACAGCCTTTGACAAGTTGTGGTGCATTGGTTGGAACGAGAGAAAAACAAAACAATCAGCTGAATGGCTTCACAAAGGTGGTTCAATCCTGCGATATAAGCAAAAGGTGTCATTATACACTGTCAACTTACTTGATGACAATCTGCCCAAGTTCATGAGGATTTGCTTCACGGTCGTCGACGATCACTTTCACTGAAATAAAAATGTAAAACTAACCACTAAAATATAAGCAAGCATTCTGAGAGTACTGCTAAAAACCAACATGTCCTCTACTAGGTCCAACACATTTTCATATTACCTTAATTCAAGGGCCATAACTCTGTGAAAATTGGATAAATCATCATGACAGTTAAAGCTGATCTGTAACAATACATGAAAAAGATATAATTAAAATTTCAGCTCAATATCTTAATCATTAAAAAAAGAAAAAAGAAACGGAGTACAGAAAATGTTTTAAAATCTCCTAACTTCAAGGGCCATAATTCTGTCAAAAATGGGTAAATCGCCATGAAAGTCAAACTTGATCTGTAACAGAAAATGATAAAACTATACCCAAAATTTCAGCAAAGGAAATGTTTGTATCTCCTAAGTTCAAGGGCCATAACTATCAAAAATGGGTAAATCACCATTAAAGTCAAAACTGATCTGTAACAGTACATTGTAAAGCTAGACACAACATTTCAGCTCAATAGCTCAATACCCTGTTAAAAATAACATTTGGAAAATAAGTTTCTGCATGTTTATATGGATGAATGGACAGACAGGCAAGACAAAAATGAAACCTATGGTCCCCTCTGGTTAGACCAGTAGCGGACTATTAAAAAAGGCCATGAACATTTACCATTCCAGCCTGGCACCGGTTTGCCAGCGAACCCAGGTGGAGGATATGGGTCCATGTCAAGTCCCATACACGAGCAGGTTATAGGCCAGCCAGACTCTGAAACAATCAAGAAATGTTTTATTTAATGGCATAAAGCAAAACAAAGGTTATATAGTTATATAGCATCGGATATATAGTTAAGAACCACAAAGAAAAGAGCACCACTATAGAGCACAATGATTTATTAATCATTGGATGCCAAACATTTTGTAAATCTGACTTATTGTCTTAAGAGAGAAAACTGCTCTTTACATTAATAGCAAGGGATTTTTTATATACACCATCCCACAGACATGATAGGCTGCAGTGTAAAAAGTCTGTTTGCATCAAATATTTAAGAAAATGATTATTGTATGGTATATCCATCAGAAAGTCATATATTTCTGTAACTATATCTACAAATATTAATTGAGCATCGGATGTAAATTGTCGTAAACCAAAAAAACTTTGATCCAAAGGAATTTTTTTGGCACGATCCAGCGGCTTTCTGTAACGCTTTCAGTTTCCTTTCTCGTGTTGACATGATTAAACAACATTTTGTGTAAAAATTAGTGATATTTATAACTTTTATAACAATCGAAAACAACAAATTTCCCACTTCAGGGGAGATAACTCTTAAAATAGCTAGACTTGCCACAGTTCAAATTGAACGACAAAAAAAAGAAAAAAAAGAGAAAGAAAAGGCAGGGCGGCAACAATCGGAGCAGGGCGGCAAAAAATATGGGCAGGGCGCGCCGCCCTCCTCAAATCCTAGCTAGAACACTGTCATGATAGCACATACCACAATATTTTGTATATGGTGCACTAACTGGAACAATAGGTCCAATGGGGATTGCTACTAGACCGACTGTACATCATGCATGTGGGTTACTACTGGGCTATGTCCACCAAGAGATAGACTGAAAGTCAACATTCATTCTTTATCTATCACGCATAACTCCAGTCCTATGAGAATCCAAAACTATCAATAAAAATAGTTTAATAGCTGTGAAAGAGTCACATTAAAAAAAGCATCAACTTAATATACCAAGAACAAAATCTTTATAAATACAAAAAACCCCAAAAACATTGGAAATGTCAGACAGTGCTAAAAATAAATTTATATTAATGTGCACCCTTAAGGGCAAGCTCCTCTTGGTGCAAAATATTTTGCCAAATTATCTGTGAAACTTTAAAAATTACATAACCCACCATTATTTAATATTACTCATTACATGACATCATTTCGTCAAATTAAGTAAAATTTGCCAGTTGTGTTTAAAATTCGCAACTGGCAAATTTGGCAAGTGTCTGAGCTAGCCTTGACGTTCTCTCTGTATCTGCCCATGCACAACAGAATACCTGTCTGCCACCAGTGGTCTAAGATGGGTTTTCCAAATATTTCCCTCGCCCAATCAGATGTCTCATGGTCCAAATGCTCTCCTGCAGCAAACACGGCTCGCAGACTACAGTGAAACAAGAACAGTGTTCAGACAGTATATAAAGTTAGAGACTTACATGTAGTTTGTTTTGTTTAACGACACCACTAGAGCACACTGATTTATTATCATCGGTTATTGGATGTCAAGCATTTGGTAATTCTGACAGTCTTAGAGGCACCTGGTAAATATTTGCATCGGTAGCAAAGGACTTTTTTATGTGCACCATGATCAGATAACACTGGCTGGAATAAGAAACAGCCCAATGAGGAATAATTGTAGCCCAACAGCGGATCAGGTGAGCATTTTACCACTGGGCTACGTCTCTTGCCTATATTTATTAAGTCAGATCGTTTATCACTGCAGGCAAATCATTGTGTTCAATGACACTTCATCACATTTTAATGTATCGCTATATGGTGTGTAACTTATGGTTATTTCCACACTAATTCTAGAGAAAGAGAGGAAGTTTACCCACTACCACCACACAGGCTACTCCTACCGATAAAACCTTTTACATGAATTTTCCACACACAGAACAGTATATACACGTATGATGGCCTTTGATGTACCAGTTATGGGGAACTGGTTGGGAAGAATAAACATTAGTCCACAGAGGGTACTAGATCCTGCAAACCATAGCACCTCAGGTGAACTCAGGTAGCAAAAGAAGGACATGTTTTATTTAACTTCGCACTCAACATATTTTATTTAAGGTTATATGGTGTAGGACATATGGTTCAGGACCACACAGATATTGAGGGAGGAAACCTGCTGTCACCACACTTCATTGGCTACTCCTTTTGATTAGCAGCAAGGGATCTTTTATATGCACCATCCCACCAACAGACAGCACATACCACAGTGTTTGTTGTACATACTAGTCATGGTGCACTGGCTGGAATGAGAAATAGCCCAATGGGCCCACCAACGGGGATCGATCCCAGGCCGACTGCACATTAAGTGAGCACTGTACCACTGAACTAGATCCCACCCAACTCAAGTAGCAAGTCAGATAACTGAGTATACTACTCACATTAAGACACAATAAAACTAGAACTACATGACACATGATAAAAGCTGGCAGCCATGATTATAGTCATTACATTACAATACATGGTACATTAAAATACTAAAAACCAAAATGAAATAAACAATTTGAAAAAACAAAATCACATTAAAAACCTGTTACTGTAAAAACAACTATTATAATAGAAAACTTTAAAAAAGACATAATATTAATTAAAATATTTTCTGTGTTCTACATAAGCATCTTAAAATGAATGAATGAATGAATGAACAAACGAATGAATGAATAAATTATTGAACAAATTAACAAATTATTGAGCAAATATATTAATGTATGAATAACAACAACCAAGCACAAAGGAACATTGGACTGAAGACAGCACAAAGTTAACATCATTGACAGATGCATAATATAAAAAATCCACATGTAAATAAAATTGGTTAAATTAATGGTCTCATTTACTCAAATACTGGTATTATATATTTAATACCAACCAGTTACTTAATATATATGCTAATTAATTAAAATTTAAAGTACATGTAGGAAATGAAATGTTATCATGCATAAACATTGGCATTGTAAAAGGTATTTTGCAACATATATTGAAAACATTACCATAAAATAATTTATCTTATATCTGTACATACAATCTTAATATTCAGCTCAGAATTATGTGGTAAGAAGCAGCAAACAGAATTTTAAATGTTCTCCAAAAACACATCAATGTACAGTCTGATTATTAACTAATCCTCTACACAATCCTGAAATGTTAACACTTGGTACATAATGCCAACACAACATTAGCAACAAGGCGGAAATAAATACAGAACTAAATTCAACAACAAAACTACTACAAGAGTATATGAAAGAGTTACCATCATCTATTATATTTTTTCTTGCAGAAATATTTCATCAAAATCTTTAACCTGCACAAGAAAAGTAATACACAGAACAGAACATAACTTTAGGAAGATTATGTTAATGAAGGTATGCAGATGAAAGGTCTGGGGTTAATGCTATGATATATGAAGATATATTATTTAAGATATACACGTATGTAGATTGTATACTAAACCTTGTAACCTATTACAGATACTTTCCTCATTATGTTAATGAAGGTATGCAGATGAAAGGTCTGGGGTTAATGCTATGATATATGAAGATATGTTTAAGATATACACGTATGTAGATTGTATACTAAACCTTATTACAGACACTATCCTCATTTTGCAACCATTGTAACATATGTATTTCCAAATAATAAATCCTTAAAACAACTAAAGTTACATCTTGAATATAGTTTATTTCAACAGTTTAGAATATCAGTGTCTACATATCAAAGTGGGTTTTTGTTCATCCTACTGTTTTTTATTAGCTCAAATTTCATTTTATGTCCTAATATCAGGGAAGTGATAGGGGCTGAAACAAAAAAGCTTATTAATAACCTACTTTTTTCCCAAATCGAACAAAAGCTTTCAAATAGCATAACATGGATTGGACAAAGCTGGCCAATTGCAGCGCAACTGATGAAATCCAGCACAAAAAAAATGTATTACATGCGAAACTACTTTCGTTTTGTTTTTTTCTCATAAAAAATGTTGTTGTGTTTTTTATAGACGGAATGGAAAAGCGCATTTATGCACAGCTCTCACATCCCTGTAATATAAATGTTTTCAAATTATTTGTAGGTAAACTATAGTTCAGGCTACTGAAAACATTAGGAAAACAAGATACACATTACGTATGTATGTATGTATGTATGTATGTATGTATGTATGTATGTATGTATGTATGTATGTATGTATGTATGTATGTATGTATGTTTTTTAAAGAGGCTAAAAATTAATTGAAAAGTACCAAATCATCCCTTGTAACAGTTTTCATTTCGTTTTGTTCGCATTTACGGTTGAAGCATGTCATCAAAACATACCACATGAAAATGAAATGTCATGTGATTGTTAAGTAACAGATCTTCATGAAAATCAAAAAGCATGCTTTATTCAAGACATTATAGTGTATAAAAGTACCCAATGTTTTAACATTTATTCATCAATATTTATGTCGTATGAACATACCAAGACTTCAGAGGCCTACAGGTAGGTGTAAACATTAGTAATGTTGCCAATGCTTTTAACATTCACATCACAACCATTTATCATCTGCAAGATCGTTTTGACACCACTAACAGTACTGTTGACCTTCCACGAAGTGGCCGTCCTTGTGTCACCACCCAATGACAGGACAGACATATTCATTGCTTGCATCTTCGCGATCCATTCCTGGCAGCCAATGAAACAGCTTGACAGACAATTGAAATCCACAATCGACCCATGACACAAACGTAGACTCCATATAAACACCCTCAGTTGTCATTGTTTGACTCAGCAGCACTGACAGAACCCTTTACAGTGGGCCACATTTCACCGGAATTGGTGTTATTAGCAGTGGAGACATGTGATCTGTACATATGAAATTCGAGGTTTGTATATCCCATGCTGATAGAAGAGTTCGAAGAGACCAGATTCAATCCCAAAAAACGTCACACACATACAATTTGTATGGTGTTGCCATGATGTTACTGTCTCAGACTCTATTAGAGTCTTGAGTCTACTCTCTAAATATTTAATAAGCACCAAACCTGGCCCTCAGACCCAATGTGGTGCCTTTGCTTGTCATCCGCAATAAATGTTCCAGCATGACAATGCCAGACCATACACAGTTTGGACTACGGTTTACTTCTTACAGCAGCGTAACATCAGCAAGCCATAGGATTTCAAATTTCATGGGAAACACTTTTTGGGTTCCGTGTCCTGAGATCATGGGAACCATCAGAACCTGTTTTTAGGTTCCATGAAAACAAGTTATGGGAACCCATTTCGTATACCATAATGTAATGGATTGTCAAAATGCTATGCAGGTTGGGTAATATGTTCGAATCTTGCCAACTGACTTATTATTTTAAATGACAACAAATAAAGGTTCCAATCCTATCAACTGACTCAGTGGCTGTGTTTTTTAATTTTAATTTTACATCAAATAAAAGTTCCAATCCAGCCAAATGACTGTTCTGAGGCTTTGTGTTTGTCCTTGAATAAACTAAATGTAGAGATTCATCACTGTCGATTATTATATATGCTAATAAGTTTAATGATGCCCAGTTGTTCTGAAAATCCCCAAGTCCCCAAATGGCCATTTGCACCATCACCGATATACACAGACTCATGGCGAGTGCTGAACGCAAGATGCATCGATCTGTTTGTATTACGGCCAGTTCTGGGCTGAACAAGTTGAGTCCGCCGAAAGAGACACGTTTTCAAACTCAATATTTTCAACACAGTCGCGCCCCTTTCCCTCCATAATACATACACATGCTGTACTGTCAGCTACATAAATATAACAGTTTACGTCATTTCCACCCTTAATGAAAAGACAGGAAATAGTGGAGCTTATTCGATTGTCACCTTCAGTACTCAAGTGCGTGCGTGACATAGGCAATACATTTGTCGATTTCAGTGACTTCAGTAATTATTTTTTATCATTTAGGTCCATACATTTAACAGCGACACTACAAATACTTAGTGCCAGTGATTTTGGTTCAAATGTGCAGTTTACATATGGATCAATTATTCTTTGGAGCAGATGCCATGATTTCAATGTTACAATTTTTGGTCGGGTTTGGTTTGAGCGCGTTGTCGAACTCCGATTCGGGTTTACTTGAACACTGTGAAGAATGGCGAACACTAAAATCCGAATCGGGTTTCGTAATTGTCTTAAAAACTATCTCCAGTAGTTTTATATGAGAAACATTTATTATTTGTATAATATATATATATAATTTTTTTAATCTACATAATAATCATGGGAAACAAAAATTTGGTTCCGTGGTTTTGCCGACACGCTACCGTAAACAATCGTTATCGTGAAATTCGATGGCCTGATCAGAATTTTGCCTTGGCCAGCCTTTAGTGCCGACTTAAATCCAATTGAACATTTATGGGACGAGCTGAAAAGAAGAATTGATCAAGTTCTTCCAAGACCAAGAAATGCAGCTCAGCTACAGCCAATCATACTTCAGACCTTTCCACTTATCCCATTGGCTTTTATCAACCGTCTGATCCATTCCGTGTACAGAAGATGTGTCACAGTTGTGAATGCAATTTGTGGACATACACGATATTGATTATTGGTTACTCTGTTTGGGTTGTCTGCCCTTGTTAACATTTGTGACTGATGCCCATTAACATTCCTTGAAGTTAAAAAAACGTTTGGCTTAAAAAAAATTTCATCAGTTTTGTACAATGCTATCTAAAAATAAATACCATTTATAATGTTATTGTAACTTGCATTTCTTTTGCTAAATATACACACACACACACACACACACACACACACACACACAGACACTGATGTTTTAAACAAGAAATTTTGTTAATGTGTACTTTTAATAACTATAAATGCTCTGCTGAAAACAATGACTGCAAACTCAGGACAGTCCCCTTAACACTAATTAAAGCTGCAATCTCAAGCATATTTTTACTATTTAATTATTTAAAAAGAGACCATCTACATTAATCTTCCTACTGCTGCATGCCATTCTTCAGGTGTGGTGTGTTAGTTTTCTTAAGCATTAAAAACATGTAGACACACTTGTATAATGAATGAAGGCACACACCTCAGCTATCTTGTCTGTCCAGGACAATGGGTTAGTTGTTTGTGGGTAGTGAGAAAGAAGAGTGTGTAGTGGTCTTACACCAACCCATTGAGTCGTTAAAACTCGCTCTGGGTGGAAGCCCATATCAGGCTGTGAACCTAGTACCTAACAGCCTTATGTCTGATAGCTTAACCACAAAACCACCGAGGCCAGTGTATGAAGGCAGCTAAGGATACCAGGCAAGTCATTATGGTCTGACACAAGCAATTGATTTCACTTGTGTGTGTTCGCATGTAAAGCAATTTCCGTGTTATACGAAACACCGCTCGTTTCATCAAAGGCCGATGTACCTATTGTACTAAATATTACTGTCAATTTAACCCTGGGAGCAGTTGATCTCCTACATAATTTCAGAAGAGCAGGTTATTGCTCACCATCCAAGTTCAAACCATAAGCACTGTAATACTGATAACTCACAAAGTTTATCACAACCAACTTTTGTTTCTTTCTGTTTACATTTTACATTGGTAATATGGATATGAGATTGCAACTTTAACAGAAAATAGTTTTAATGATATTAAATTGCCATGTTCAGCACGGTGAGCTACATATAAATGTAAATGTGTGAATAAAACAACATTATGTTTTGTAAAATGAGTTATGACATTTTGACGACAGTACAATACAAACCTGTGCAGTGGCATGTACTTCTTTGCCATCTTTGCATCGGGATCCTAAAACAGGGGACAATAATTGGACATTTTATGTACCGGAAGTTGGTGCATATTATTTTAACCCAGTAGATAACTGAATTACTAGTATATCTGATGAAATGGTAGATTGCAAACATTTAAAATCGATCTGAAACATTTTAGGAATACACAAATCAAGTTATAGTGATCCTAAATAAAGTAACATTTAATTTCACCATATTATATAACTGATCATTTAGCATGATGTAAATTTATTTTGTCATAACAGACCATCAAACAGAACAATGGTGTTCATGAATTATTATTCCCTGTAACAATAACATTGTACAAATTATGTTTCATATTCATAACACTATGAACTTTTCAAACTGAAGTTTCAATATAATACCTTTACATTCAGGGATAACAAAGGGGCTGAAACAAAAAAGCTTACTGTGGCCCTTGAGCGGCCCCTGACGGAAAATTGTTGTTTGCAACCCCTGGAACTGCCAAAAATTGTAGTCAATGCTAACACATCTAAACTGGTTATAACTTATAATATAAGGCACATATCATAAACTTGAAACCATGAACACACGCAAATAAACCTTGTGTGGTCAACAGTATTGAACATCATGGTTTTGTTTTTTTAGATGAAATGGAAAAGTGCATTTCTACATCTTGGTACATTTCAACTTATGTTTGTGTTTAGATCTAATTCAGGTTCAAGCACACTGTCCTGGGCACACCTCAGCTATCTGGGCAGTATGTCCATGACAATGGGATCTTTACATTGTTGCATATCTGTAGCCACTTATTCCCAATAACTAATATTAATCTTGCACTTAGTTCACTGGCTATTAAAAAACATTATAATCTGTGTTATAGTTGTGACATAGATGAATAAGCTAGAAAAAAATGTATGCCTTGTTGTGTACTGGAATTTATAAAAATTATGAGAAATTATTTCAGTTTTATTCTGCGAGTATAGTTTTATTCTTCCGAGACTGCAAGAGAGAGCACCCCTACAAACGTTTATTTCTTGCACAGCCCTACACTCCAATGTTTATTTCTTGCACAGCCCTACACTCCAATGTTTATTTCTTGCACAGCCCTACACTCCAATGTTTATTTCTTGCACAACCCTACACTCCAATTGACCCGCTAGTGTGACAGACTCACCTCTCCTCTGATTGCCCGTAATGCTGTGGGTGCTGTAAACATAGCACTAACATTGTGCTCTCGGATAACACGGAAATACGTATTCGAATCAGGCGTTCCAACGGGTTTACCCTAAAATGTCAACAATTGGTGCTAATTAGAATAATTAAAATATTATAGTAATTAAAATGCATCATGAAATCAATTAGATGTAATTCCAACAAAACACACAAAAAACTAAACGTATGTGAAAAGCATGAGATCATTATATAAACAAACATTTATTACACAAAATACTCTTTAAAAAAAAAAATGGCTTCTCTTTTTATAAAATGGTAAACCACTGGATCTCTTATATGCAGATATTTCTCTGTTATTTTTATGCAGGCTTATACAGTAAAAACTGTCTGAACCGGTTCATGTCGGTGACCTAATATTTATCTGGTTTGAAAAGGTTCCGGTTTTTAGAGGGTTTTATTTTAGAATAGAGAGTTATTTCCCTTGACATGTAACCTGCAACGAACTCGTAATTTCTCAGATATTTTTGTAACTACAAACAAACGTGTCCGAGAATTTCCGAATGAATCTGATAATCAGAGAGACAACCAGGGCTAATAAAATTGTCGTATCCCAAATCCATTATGTATTTTTCTTGTTGTCTGAACTGACATTAAAACATTCCCAGTCTGGAGCTCAACGTGTTTGTTTCGCTCGTGCATACTGCACATGTTTTTGTGTGCTCGACTTGGGTTTCCTTCATTTCGTTGTTTTTGTCGGCGAAATGAAGTTTTCTACTGGAATGTATGTGGCCATTGGAACTGATTGAATGCTGGAACGCTTCTCGTTTCGACAGCCTGCACTACCAGGTTGGATTCTTTTTTAGCGAGATTCCTTGCCTCCACGTCATTTCTCCCCGGCTGAATATGTCGACTTGTTTTTTCTGACTCATATGATGACCACTCTGCCGAACGCTAACGGTTGTTCGCATTTAGTCTCTACATGTCTGAGCCTGTCCTAGCAGCACTGGAAGATTGACCGCTCCACTCTAAGAAGAAATAGGAAGCGGGATCGGCCCCTACTACTCTTTTCTAGACTTTACTTTGTTTTATTGTGATACCATCTCGTATCCTCCGGAGTCAGGCCCATCCACGCCGCTATACCAACCCATGATGACTGGACTATACCCTAGTCTGATACTCTCTCTCGTTCAGACGGATCCGGCTTCTCAAGATCTGTATTTCAGCACAGCACTAGACCTTCAACCTCTAATGATAGTCAATCTAGGGGTTTTCTTGATGGGTTGCAACCCATCTCATCCCTATAAGCTGTGTACCCAAACAGCCTTAACGAGGCCACTCACGTGGACATATCCATCGGACTTTAAACTTTTAGATCTGCATTCAAAATTTTATGTCGAAATTACTTTCCTTATTTTAATATTATTAAATAGTCCGATCCTCTCTTGTTTCTCTCGTTTAATTTTGGACTGTCCTTCTAAAATGCTCCAAATTATATAAATATTCGGCTGAGCAGTCAATTCATTTAATTTTTGGCTTGTAACTTTTTTTTTTTTTTTTTTTTATTCTATTAACTTTTTTACTAACTTCTATTTCAAAAAAATCTTATCGGAGGTCAGACTTGGGATGGGCGTGTTCGAAACACTAGTGGTATATGGACACGTTAAACTAATTATCATCATAAAACAAAAATAAAAACAACAACAAATCATTGTGTAATTTAGTTTTTACCACAAAATTGCATGATTATCATAAAAACAATATAGTTGCTTCCGCTGTACAGAGTATGTTCACAATGTAGCTAAAAATCTCTTACCTCAAAAATCACAGATGTGTTCTGATTCAGCAAAGGTGCGTAAGCGATGTAGGAATGACCAACAACCCAACCAAGATCAGAGGCAGCCCACCAAGTCTGAAGCAAAACAGAATATACATTAGACTGTTTTGGTGTCTGATCATTTATATGAAGAACAAAAATAGCAAGAATGTTCAGTGATTCACCATTGAACATGTTCATTTGAGTAGGCAAATTATCCAGTGATTTGAGGTGGCTTTTTTTTTAACACATTTTAATTAGCTCTTATTACGAAAATACTTCTGATATCTGTCCGTCCGTCCATCCATAAATCCATCCAGTATGTTTATGTTCATATATTACAACCATACTTAGCCTAAAATAATGGGGGGAGGGGGGGAGAGAGAAACATAAAAACTAAATCAGGGCCCATATTTTCAAAGCTCTTTTAGCACTACGATATCATAAAATTGTGTTTTTGTGACGTCATAATCTACAATAGTTTTACGATATCATAGCACTAAAATAGCTTCAAAACTCTGTAGGCAGGATAACAAATAGTATCTTTTCCAGCTTATTACAAACACACATGTAAGCAGTTTAGAAATGAGGTATCTTTAAGTTTATATCTCTGCTTACCTCCCCTGCATCAATATTGAAGAGAGCTTTCATGGACCACTTCAGTACAACAGCATATCCTCCTACCGGGCGAACAACAGCCTACAATACAGGAGAAAGGAAGGAAGGTGTTATTGAACAACACACCTACAATTAGGGGCGTCACAATACACTGATGCATCATGATACTACTGCTGGTGATACAATGCACGACACACTTGCTTGTGTATCGATTCATAATTTTAATATCGTATTGATTAACTGACACCAATTCATACTGAGTTGTACTTATTGACAAGCTATTTACTTCAAGGAAAAAGGAAAAACAGTGAAGTGTACATTAAAACTATTAGTGTTTCATTTTTATCATGTTTATTTATTCATTAAATTATTTTCCCCAAGCTATAACTTCTTATTTTACTGGGAAAACACAGCAAATTAGGTATGGTGATACAGATTGTATTGCTGTATCATGATAAATATATCGTGAGGTAGGATGTGACACCCCTAACTTTAAAAAAATATATAATACAGAAGACTTTAAATCACACAATGGCTATTATTTCTTCCTTAAATTTCTAATGTGTTTTTCAGTTATCTTAAGTGTTTATAATATCTCCATAAACATTTCTGGAAACTATGATCTGCGACTTATATTTCAATTAATACCATGCATAGTTTATGTTCAAACCAATTACAAACACTATGATTTCCTAAGACTAGCGAATGCCTTTATCAACCTCTTAAAAGAAAATACTTACTTTGGGTAAACCAGTGGTTCCAGAAGTGTAGATACAATAAACTGGATCTGTGGCAAGGACTGGGACACAGTCTACCCCTTTACTGGCAGCTAATTCCTCATCCCAGTCCACATAGATGTCTGTCGTCATTGGTGCACGTTCAAACTGTCAACAGTAGAAACAATTAGAAGATATTCAACAAGCTTCCATTTTGTTTCAGGTTTATGTTCCGAGTGAAATAAGTTTCAGTTTAATTTTTTCACGAGGGACATAAACATGATACAAAATGTTAGTGGGTTTAAACATGATACAAAATGTTAGTGGGTTTAAACATGATACAAAATGTTAGTGGGTTTAATATCCTATTTATTACCCATAATCGATCTTAATTTATATCACTCATCACTTTAAGTTCATGTTCCTGTAAGATTGTAGTATGTCAATTGATGACGCATCATGTGACACGATGTGTTACGTCCCACTTGGCGTTCTAGTTGGATGTATTACTTTGATATGTACCAAGATATTTTTAACCATAATATGGGTAATAAAACATATTACTTCGCTCACTGAGGTTCCAGAGAATTCAATAAATTATAAACTATGTCATTATGTCAAATGGTTTGGAAACCAGAAACAAACACATTGAACATTTTAACTGTCGCAAAGAAAAATCACAAATAATTTACAATCAATAAATTATAAATTATGTCACTGTTTTATTTGTCTCGAAACCAAAAATTAACACAGTAGAACTTCTAATTGTCTAAATCATTGACATACTCACAATGAGAAATTCTTATAACTCACAATCATTAAATTCTAAGTTATGCTATTATTTCAGTTAATCTCAAAATCAAATCTCAAGATAGTGTAACACGTACTAACAAAGAGAAGACATTTTATTTGAGAAGCAATGTGTATTAAATAATTGACACACATGGATGGAGAAGTTTGTTTTGTTTAAGACTAGAGCACATTGATGTATTAAACATCAGCTAATGGATGTCAAACATTTGGTAATTGTGACATAAAGTCTTACAATGCAAACACACTACATGTTTTTCATTAGTGGCAAGGGATCTGTTATATGCACTATCCCACATACAGGATAGCACATACCATAGTCTTTAATATACCAGTTGTGGTGCACTGGCTGGAATGAGAAATAGCCCAATGGGCCCACTAACAGAATCGATCCAAGATCAATCACATATTACTTAACCACTGCATTATGTCCCACCCTCGATACCCTCGTGTATCATTAGTAATGATTTATGTCCAACATCTCTAATGGGCTTGTAATTCACTATGATTCAAGCACTTGTACAAGTTCTGTTATTATAATGAAGAATATATTTGTTCAGTGATTACACTAAAGAAAACTAGGATAATCTGGAGCCAAAGAAAAGATGTCTGGACCATGAAGACGAAGGAGAAATAATGACGTAATTATTAAGTAACTAGAACATATTGTCCTTCACCCAATAAAAGATGTTAGACATTTGATTGGCTGTTAGGATAACTGGGCATGAAACAGGTCCTAACTGTTCCCCCTTATTCCATGCATTAAAACATTATAAAGTTCAATAAATGTATAAAGTGTGTGTGTGTGTGTGTGTGTGTGTGTGTGTGTGTGTGTGTGCATGCGTGTGT
>JAECMU010081856.1:0-16894 GCA_016106625.1 Dracogyra subfuscus
GGATTCCAGTCAAGGCATGGGATTTGTAATCCAGATACCTACTCCAAACCCTGAGTGAGTGCTCCGCAAGGCTCAATGGGTAGGTGTAAACCACTTGAACCGACCAGTGATCCATAACTGGTTCAACAAAGGCCATGGTTTGTGCTATCTTGCCTGTGGGAAGAATAAATAAAACATCCCTTGCTGCTAATCGGAAAGAGTAGCCCATGAAGTGGCGACAGCGGGTTTCCTCTTAAAATTTGTATGGTCCTTAACCATATGTCTGATGTCATATAATTGTAAATAAAATGTGTTGAATGCATCGTTAACTAAAGCATTTCTTTCTTTCTTTTTACTGATTTAAAAATTACAATAAGGTTGCAACTTAAAGGATGTGGTCATTTTAGGAGGTTTTACTCTCAAGTGTATGGATCTCACCTCGAACCTGGTCAGATGGGTGGCTGAGTTTAGGGTGAGATGGGGTGGGAGGACGTTTGAATCTTTTGAGGATGGGTACATTAACAGGTTACCCATATCCACATCTGCATGTATATATATAGATCTAACATGTCCAATAAAGGCAGGTTTGATCATTACAAGTTTCAAGATTTCTTCTGCTGACACTTTGAGAACAGGAGACTTTGAGAACATGTTTAAGTTTGATTGATGAGGATAACCCGTGCTGGTGCCTGGCCTCTGAGTTATTATAAGACATGAAACCTGCAGTGTTTGCATAACCTCCAGACCTCCATGACAGTGGCAGCCATTCCCTCCAGGCCTGGGTACTCCGGAGAATCCATCTGGTTATAACTACAGTCTGTAATTACTTCACATTTCATACAAACGAATCTTGACAATCACTAATACCGTATAGAAAATCCAAGAGTGGATACAGATTTTTCCCAAGGAGGGTGTGCAACATTTTTTTTTTTTTTTTAAGTTCATCTACATATATGTGTATCATATAAAATATTAAAAAGAACATTATTACATGCATTATATATGGAGGATTCATCACTAGTGTCTTTTCATACGGAAAATATCAACTGAATCTATGTTAATCAGTATTTGTTGAGGCTCTGCCAAGACAAACACCAAATAACTAGATGAGGTTGATTTTTACATATTAAAAAAACATGAGTAGTGAATTCTATTTATTCTGTAACACTTCTAAAATAAGATTTAATTTTTAAAAAATGTAAATCACTGCACTAAAATCGCAGCCATTGGTAATATGATGTCATCACAATTAGCACAAATTAGTTTGACGTTATGCTCATGTATACAGGTCTTGTTGGCTTGTAAGCAAATGACCCATCCACACCTACATGTTACCTAGAAACCTTGCAAATTTACATAACATTATTAACACTAAATTATCACATGAATTTATGATACTCATATCATAGGTAAGTTATAGGATTTATGGCAGTCATCTTCAATAAGCAGATAAAGACATTACTAAAATTAGAATAATTCATTGTATTCATTTGCTACACACTGGAATTTTTGGGGACAGTTAAAAATTTTAAGTGGGTGGGGTGCACACCCCCATCACCCTCACCCTCACCCTGGATCTGCACCTATAATTTGCTGTGGTATTTAATAGGTCTTTTGGGATTTTCTTCAACACAAAAACAATCAAGCCAATCAATTTATTTTATTACTAAGGTGGAATACTTTGGATCAAATTTCCTCCCACAACCCCTCCCCATTGCTCCGTTTTGAACCTGTCCTCGATACAATGAGCAGAAAATGTAATTTAACTTGTTTGACTTTCACCACATTGCCAGTGTTACGACCCCGAAGGCTCTGCTGCGTTAATCAATACTTCACTAAACTTACTTTTACGTAATACCAAATGACAGGTTCGCAGGTTTGCTAACTTCATTCCTGCTTGTCTAACCAGAAGGGCACACACAAAAAAGTACATGCTATTTGCTTCACACACACTTTTTCTTCTCTGTAAAACCAGGGGCTTTTTTTGTAAGTGTATTTGCCATAAGCTATGATTCAATGCATCAGTTTTTCCACTTGAACCTAACATGAAAGGGTAATGCCTTCATTACATATTTAAAAGGGAACATTAGACAAGGAGAGTATGTTGATTACTTGGTCTGGTGAGACGTGTAGGAAAATGTGTGATGTTACAGAATTTGATAAAACCTGCATGCATGTCGTTAGATTTGATTAAATGTGCATTAACAAGTAATCGTAATTTAGTCTGACACTTAGATGGCAATGCTCAATGGATTCCAAACATTTGAAAAAGAAAGGAATGCTTGTTTTAAATTTAATGCACCTAAGGATGTTGTCTGTCAACAGAAAAGAAAACACAAGCACTGTTTGTTAAAAAACATGTGCATATTTTAAAATCTAGTTATTTGGTTTTTAATAAAAGGGTATGTATAATATACTGTAAACCTGATTAATACTGAGATGTGTTTGTTTCGAGAATAAGCACCTTCGTAATTTAAAATTTGCAAATGCCTGTCTGTAAAAAATAATGCGTGAAAAGAATGTGTGCTCATACATATTGCGACTTCAGGTTGGTTGCGGACAACACAAAATTAATACACACGCACTTTTTATACCCAGTTTATAGTAATAAACAATTAACACCTTTTTAACAGTTTATAATCATTCTGACTGCTTCTACTCTTTTGCTTCATTTCAAAAGGATCTTTCTGTGGTCAGGTCCATACATATATTGAGAGAGGAAACCGGCTGTCGCCACTTCATCGGCTACTCTTTTTGATTAGTAGCAAGCACCATCCCAGACAGGACAGCACATACCATAGCCTTTGATATATACTAGTCATGGTGCACTGGCTGGAACGAGAAATAGCTCAATGGGCCCATTGACATGGATCGATCCCAAACTGACTGCACATCAAGCGAGCTCTTTACCACTGGGCTACGTCGCATCCCTACATAGATCTAGTACATAACATATTTTGATACTAGGTTTACAACGTGACTGACACAATATGCAACCAAACTGATGATAACAGAATGCATGTCTCACCCTGTTTATCATAAACCTATCTTATACATGTTATTTTGAAATGATTCTGTGGGGACTTATTGATATTTGTCACCTTATATGTAAAAATTACCTTATGTTTGACATCCAATAGCCAATAATTAACAAACTTTCACCGGTAAACCTTCACTTGATTTGTTTTATTAACACTACACATATAGATATAATCCATGCTATACTCACAGGAAAGATTAGATAGGGTGTGGTAGCCTTAAACAGGCTTCCGCCAAACTACAACTGTCATTGCAGATAGCCGGGCATACGAAGGTGCCAAAAAGTGGAGAGGGGCACACACACACACACACACACACACACATACTGTAAACTGAAAAAAATGCATGCGTATAAATTTCGCGTCGTTCGCGTCCAACCTTATGTCGCGAAATTAATACGCACGCACTATTTTCCAGTTTGAAGTGTGAAGTGTGCTTAAAGTTTCGTTTTGAAATATTTTATTGAGAATAAAATTCACAGAAAAGATTCACTCAACAGGCAAAGTCTATACACGAGCTCTCCTTGATGGCGACTAATCGTTAATTGTGTTATGTAACTTCAATCGATGGCGACTAATCATTTATTGTTTTATCTACCAAAAGGTGTTAACAGTTAACACCTGAAGCTGCAAGTTGTGATTCTAATACAGGTGATGTGGGTAGGGCCTAATCCTCTCTACAGACTGTACCAGGTACAATTGCTTGATGTAGGATAACAGATATTGATTTACAGACAGTAACTTTATAACAATTACAGTGAGCTGTCTTTATCCACTTTTATTTTTTTTATTCTTGCATACTATACCATACATATGCCATTTGTATAATTCAGCACTATGGTTATAATGGAACATTGTATTTGTCCTTAGGCCTAAATCTGTAGGAGACAATATTTTAAAATCTTAGGTAAGTGGAACTCAGTTCACATGATGTTTACTTAGGTAACTGACTGACTGGTTACATGAATATAATTCTCGTAACCAATGAGTTAGGCCCACCTAATCCTAAAACACTTAACTATACGGTTATGTGCCATAGATTTTCACTTCCATTGTTGATCTATGGTACTTTTAATTTTAGAATATAATTGTTCACCATGTAACCGGCTGGCGGTTCTCACGATTTTGAAGTTGTGTAACTAACACATGTACAGAACAGTGGTTCTCGTGAAATATTCTGTCCTGAATCTGGTTTAGCCAGAATCCCCAGTGATAATCACAATGACACTACTCATTACACACTCACACACACCAAAAAAAATAAAAAAATAATAATAATAAAAATTTAAAGGTCAATGAAATATGGAGCAAATAGCAGGGACATCAAGACATCTTCAATTAGCCACTAAACAGGATGAGGCCATCTTCTTGGGATGAATTACAAACGAGGAGCATTAACTATCCCTGGTTATAGCCAGTCTGTGCTGAGGGAACATCATTCTCTTTTAGGCTCGTCAAGGGCAAAGATTTCCCCGGAGAAGTACCAACAGAAGAGAGCGGTGTAATTTGTTCAGACGGTATTGATTTTGTGGCAGTGCCATTTTTCTTTGTAAAATTGGAATTGGGAACCCGGAAAGATAATAAAAACGTCTGTAGAAAATGTCTCGACACGACGCCCAGAGACTTTTGTTCTGAAATGGTGGATGTTTTGAAAAGGAAGTACTTTATGAAACATCCAAACAGCAGTTTTGGGTTTTTAAAAAGAATTATATGCCACATTTTAATGTTCAGTGACTTTTTTCTTTTCTGTCATGACAAATGTTGTATGCATCTAGGCGCAGACAACTTTCTGACAGTGGAGACAAACAGTGTATGTGGATCGGTGAACACTGTCTTTCTAATTCAGGAAATAACAGCTTCTGTTTGTTTACTCCCATCAAGAGAGGAAAGAAATGAATAAATGAAAGGATGGATGGATGAATGAATGAATGGATGGATGGATGGATGGATGGATGGATGGATGGATGGATGGATGGATGAATGAAAAGATGGATAAATGAAAAGATGGATGGATGGATGGATGGATGTATGGATGGATGAATGAATGAATGAAAAGATGGATGGATTGATGGATGGATGAATGAAAGGATGAATGAATGAAAGGATGCCTGGATGGATGGATGGATGGATGAAAGGATGGGTGGATGGATGGATGGATAAATGAATGAAAGGATGCATGGATGGATGGATGGATGAATGAATGAATGAATGAATGAATGAATGAATGAATGAATGAATGAATGAATGAATGAATGAATGAATGAATGGTTTAACAACACCCTATCCCAAATGAAATTTACTACATGTTAATATTAGACACATGAACAATTAAAATTGAAACAAACATTTTCAAAAAACACTGTACTGGAGCTACATGTATGTTGAATAACAAACGGTTAAAGTTAAATACACTGGTTTATCAATCATCAGCTATTGAATGTCAAATATTTTGTAATTCTGACATGTAGTCTTCAGAGAAAGGTTGTTTTTTTTTCCATTAGCATCAAAGGCTCTTTTATATCCACTTTTCCACAGACAGTACAGCACATACCACAACCTTTGATATACCAGTCTCAGTGGAAGGGTACTCACCTCAGATATCATATGACTGATTGCCCTGAGAATGGGCACAAGATACTATTTACCATCCATACAACGTGCCCCCAACTGGTTCATCAAAAACTATGGTATCTACTGTCTTGTCAACAGAAATACCATATAAAATAGCCCTTTCCTGATTTTGTGTGGCAGTGGATTTCCACTCTCTTGGGGATGGGATTTAGATCAGTTGGTTTGAGTGCTTGTTTGAGGTGCTTGTATTATTGTGGGATCGAACCACCTCGGTGGATCCATTCAGCCAATTGTTTTTTTTGTTCTTGTTCCACCCAGTGCACCGTAACTGGACAAAGACTGTGGTATGTGCTAGATCCCTTGCTGCATTATAAAAACATGAAGTGGGTTTCCTCTTATGACTACGAGTCAGAATTACCAAATGTTTGACATTCAAAAGCTGCTGCTTGATTAATCAATGTGATCCAGTGGCATTTAAAACAAAAACATAAACAAATAAAATCCACTCTCTTTGTAAGTGTTGATAATTAAGTGGATGTTAAACACAATTAAGGAAATGCAAAAAGATGCTGTGGAAAAAAAGAAGGAATATAGTCCACAACAAAAAAATGTGTTGTGAAGAATTAAAAATCTCCATTACCAATTGCTATGGGTAATTCTAGAGGTTGCATAAATTAAAATGTGCTAAGGTGTTCTTAAAAATTTCTTTTCTAAGAGAAAGGCCAACAAATACCAGATGGTAGATGATCTGCATAGTGCTGGTTTAACCAGAGACAACTCAATGTGGACACCAAGAGGGATCGATTCATTATCCCAAGAAGATAAATTCTTTTTATGATGAGTGAAAGATGGTGTTTGTGTATTCTATTGATTACCACTAAGTTACAAAATATCCATTAGCACATCGTTTGGTACAGTGAAACCTGTGTTAAACGGACACTTCTAAGTGTGCCAAGCCTGGTGCTTGTGTAATGCAGATCAGTTTGTAACACAGTGAAACCCCTAAAAAAACCAAACCCTCTGTAAACTGGAATTACCTCAACATTGCACATTTTTCAGTCCCTTTTAAATACCAGTATGTAAAGAACCTCTATAAACTAGATACCCCTTAAAACTGGACTTTTTTTAAGTGGTGCCATGGGTATCTGACTTAAAAGAGGAAAGAAAGAATGAATGAAGTTTTGGTTAACGACACCACTGGAGCACATTGATTAATTAACCATCAGCTATTGGATGTCAAACATTTGGTAATTCTGACAAGTAGTCATCAGAGGAAACCTGCTACATTTGTCCTAATGCAATAAGGGATCTTTTATATGCACTTTCCCACAGACAGGAAAGCATGTACCACAGCCTTTGTCTAGCTGTGGTACACTGGTTGGAATGAGAAAAACAACAACAATCAGCTAAACGGATTCACCGAGGTGGTTCACTTGTGCGACGTAAGCACTTCAAACAAGCACTCAACTGACTGAGCTAAATCCGCCCCGAAAGAATGAATGAATATTTAATAACACCCCAGTACAAAAAATACACAGTAGCTATTAGGTGCCAAACAAAGGTAAGTTTAGAGAGGCATAGAAAGGTTTGTAGCAAATTAATTGGGCAAAATAACAAAGCGGCTGTTAAACTGAAGTTCAAGGTCACTTGAACAATTATGTCAAACATCTCAAGTGTCATTTATGCTGGTGTTTAAAAAAATTGAAATCAGACATGTGAAATGAACTGCCAATGATAAACAGCCAATGATAAACAAAGGAAATCTGACACTGCTAAAAGGTCTTGATAAATATATCCAATATCCGACATGTGGAAAAAATCATTTTGATTTCTGATAACTGTACATGATTGTGCAATGTTTATTAGATAAGACTGCCTAATCATGTGAAAGCAATGACTTCATATGTAAGTTAACACCCAAGTATCTATAATTGAACATAACAAACAACTCTAAATAACGAATCTAAATTTAACTTTATTGTTAACTTTTATACCAAAACGGTTTTCTGTAAGAATATGCCACCAAAGCAAATATACATTTTTGTTGGCTGGGGTGTCATTAAACATTCATTATATATATATATGCATTAAACGGAGTGAAAAGAAAGGACAAAATACTGATCATACTAACTAGGGGTGACTATTTCAGTTGTGATAGTATGCATAGTGATTTGACTATTTCAAGTTCTTAAATCGCTCGATAATAATAATATGAATAGATATTTCACAAACTATTTACCCCAGTCTTCAAATATGTGTGTATGTGTATGTGTGTGTTTTTTGTTTGTCAGTGTTTGTTTGTGTGAATGTGCATGTGTGTGTATGTATGTATGTCTGTGTTTGTACTCAATTATTGGTAATAGCATCACTAGGTAGTGAAATCATCCTTTGGCCATAAACCATACTACCCAAACTATCGATAGTTGCGGAAACAATTATGATAGTTATTGATAGTTGACTTAACTATTGATGCATTGCTATCAAGGCACTGACTATCGCAAACATTGATAGTTCGGTGTATTCTTACACCACTAATACTAACAAGGATCTTGGCAAAGAGTCATTCAGAAAATAAAGTGTTAAGTTAGAGCAAATGAAACGCTGAGTTTCCAGAACAGATTCAAGTATGTAATGACTCGGCAAAGAAAGGAAGAGAGACATTTCCAAATGTCCTTACCTTAAAATAGTGTTTACTGGGCATAAAAGCACATCACTCTTGGTCAAATTTTCTAGTACATATTGCTCATTTTAGACCGATAGTGATGTATCATTAATTTGCTTTCCTGACTTAAGTCTACTTGTAATACTTGAGAAGTTTCCCCAACTCGAATCTGCTGACAAATTCTGAGTGTTTCAGTTTCCTGTTTTCTGTATCATAGTTTGTGTATCACTAACAGCTTGGAGCAAGAAATGCTAAATATATACATATTCATAAAAATTGCATCACAGCATTAGCTACAGACAACAATCAGAGTTAAAAAGTGAAAGTTTGTTTTGTTTAACAACATCACTAGAGCACATTGATTTATTAATCATCGACTATTGGATGTCAAAACATTTAGTAATTCTGACAGTTAGTCTAAAGAGATTAAACTCACAACAAATTTCCAGTAGGGGCGAGACATAACCTAGTGGTACAGCGCTCGCTCGATGCACGGTCGGTCTGGGCTATTTCTCGTCACAGCCAGTACACCAAGACTGGTATATCAAAGGCTGTGGTATGTGCTATCCTGTCTGTGGGATGATGCATATAAAAGATCCCTTGCTGCTAATTGGAAAGAGTAATCCATGAAGTGATGACAGCAGGTTTCCTGTCTCAGTGTCTGTGTGGTCCTTAACCATATGTCCGACGCCATATAACCGTCAATAATATGTGTTGAGTGCATCATTAAATAAAACATTTCTTTCTTTCTTTCTTTTTTTCCATTAGTAGCAAGGGATCTTTGCACCATCCCACAGACAGGATAGCACCAATTTTAGACAGATAATAGTAAGAGAACTAATGTTTAAAATTTGGCAAAGTGCACATGAATGCTGTTTCCAATTTCAAAACATTAAAACCCATAAGCACCTGGTAGGGAAATTAATGGAAACATTTTAACAATTTAGACAGATTATATTTCGTAATTCAAATTATATGAAAATGCAGTGTCCAATTACAAAACATTCAAACCCATAACCACTTATGATCTGTTGATTTTATTAAGTGCAATCAAATTATTTTCTGTCAGAAAGCCTGTCACTTAACAGCCACTGTTTAAAAAGTTGTTTTCCTTTCTTTTCAATTAAGGTTCAAGCACACTGTCCTGGACACATACCTCAGCCATCTGGGATGTCTGTCCAGAACAGTGGGTTAGTTGTTAGTGGTTAGTGAGAGAGAAGGTGTAGTGGTCTTACACCTACCCAGTGTCATTAAAACTCGCTCTGGCTCTGAATAGAACCCAGTACTGGGCTGCGATCCTTGTACCTACCAGCTTTATGTCTGATGGCTTAACCACGACACCACCGAGGCCAGTTTTCTTGTTTAAACACTTTTTTCTCGTTAAAGCCTGAACCAAGGGAGACAAGTCAGACAACTTTATTTCTAGAAGACACAGCAACTTGTGTCTCAGTTATATACATGTAGTTCTGAAGTCAGTGCTACTGTCAGTAAGAATAAAGAAGAAAACTATAGTAATAAGTAACAGATTTAAACTTAATAGCATTCCAGGGCTGGCTTTGGCTTATTTTAATTTGGCTAAATAATTTCATGTAATAATTGATATTTATTGGGAAAATAACTTATTTTATGGATCACTGGTCAGTGCAAGTGGTTTACACCTACCCACTGAGCCTTGCGGAGGACTCATTCAGGGTTTGGATTCGAAATGTGGATGAAAAATCCCATGCCTCGACTTGGATCCGAACCCAGTACCTACCAGTCTGTAGACCGATGGCAAATCATGATGCCACAGAGGCCGGTGTGCTGAACATAGATGCCAAATCATGTCATTTTATTGCATTCCACCCATTCGATTTTTGTTTTCTCTCCATGTCCTATAATAGCACTATAATGTAACCGGCGGCAAGCATATGACAAATTGACGTAAATAATATAATTAAATGAGAGTGCTCTTCCTTGCAAGGGTACTTCCTAGACTCGACCCGTGCCTGAGTACTCAAGTACTCGTGGAGACCCTTGTACCAATTGTAAATTTTTAGTCACATCACGAAACATGCTGGTGATCATAGAGAAAAGTTAAGGTTGGGACTGTAGGTATTTACGACAATAGTAATGCTAAGATCACTCCGTGGAAGATGGCCCTGGTCTACAGTGAAATAACCAGGAGAGTGTAGGGTAGTTTTACTGATAAAATGAAAATATAATTAAAATCTAATATATACATGTACTATAGGGCCTAATTTTACGAAACAATCTTAGCTCTAAGATCACATTAAGTGCATGAGTTAAGATATGCACTTAAGGTGCTCTTAGAGCTAAGAGCACCTTGTAAAATGTGACCCTGGACAGGTAGATGTAGACTAGGTTCAGCATGAAAACAAATCTGAACTTAATTAGAATGATGTGTTAATTAATTAAAGACTAATTAAAGTGGTACTCACGGCGGTGGACTCGAAGTGACCGAGCCAGCCCCCGATTTCGTGGTCCTCGTCTTCGTGGTCACTGTCCGCCTCAAACTCACTTTCTGTCCGGTAGTCGTCATCTTCCATCCTATAATAAACAAAACGTAACATGTGAAAAATGTCGTGACCACTTCAAGTTAACTTTCTGTCTAGTAGTCATCATCTTCCATCCTACGATAAAAAAAACGTAACATGTGAAAAACGTAGTGTCCACCTGAAGTTAACTTTCTGTCTAGTAGTCATCACCTTCCATCCTACAAATCAACAAATCTTAACATGTGAAATGTTTTAGTGTTTTCCTCAAACTCACTTTCTGTCTGATAATCTTTATATTTTATTCAACAATAAATAAATCTTAACATGTAAAAAATGTCAGGTATTACAAGCATAGTTCATACATTGATTTCCAATTGTACTTTTGACAAAAAGAAATTACTTAACAACATATATACATCAATACCCCACAGTCCCACTGTTTTATCCGGAAGATATAGATATCCTCAATTTTTTCAGGTGTGATCAAATACAGCACAATGGAACAGTGCTTGCCTGAGGGTTGTAAAGTTGTTTGATTTAGTTAACACCAGAGCACATTGATTGCTGGTCAATAATCAACAGCTATTGGATGTCAAACAGTTCATAATACTGTACACACACACGGACTTTAGAATGAATGAATGAATGAATGTTAACAACACCCCAGCACAAAAAATACATCAGCTATTAGGTGTCAAACTATGGTAAATATTAACACAATGTGATGATCAACATCAGTATAAAAATTCAAGATTTAAATAAAACACAGTGTAAAGGACTGTGCAAAATGCATATATCACAGATAAATAAAATTAAAATTTAGAATAAAACTCAGTATCTTGTAAAAATTGTAAAACTAATTCTGGAAGGAATTGAAAGGATTCCATCACAATTTGTTGTCCAAAAATATCTACATTGTTCCATTAGCAGCAAGGGATCTTTTATATGCACTTTCCCAAACAGTCATGGGGGTTAGAGCATCAATCACCCTCAATGGATGTCTTTCCCTCATCCCAACAAGTTCCACACGAATGATACATCAAAGGCCATGGTATGTACTGTCCTGCTTATTGGAAAGTGAATATAAAAGATTACTTGTGGCTTCCTCAACCAAGTGTGGAAAACAATATAGGTTAGATAACAACGACAGGTAGCCTTTGATTAAAATGTGCTGAGGTGTTATAAAGCATTCCTTTCCTTTTTTTCACAGACTGACTTGCTGTCAACAACAAGCACGGGCTTAATTCACAAAACTCTCTTAGGCTCTGCTAGAGAACAAAGTATCCTTTTTGCAAGTCTTTTAGCATTGCACTGTGATATCGCAACGTTGTGAGAGAGTTTAGTGAATTAGGTCCCAGAATACTAAACTGGTAATGTAGACCGATCATCTCGCTTTTGTTATATCCATTTTAATTGACGGCAATCCAAACTAGCCGGACTGTCCTCCACATCTTCTGAAAGACATAGTTACAGTCACATAACCAATGGTAAACTAGAGAAGTTCTTTGCTGTAATATCCAAAACCAATCCACAATGAGAATCCTGTGTTGTATACACTGTTGTGTTGTATACACTGTTACACAACCCACTGTAATCCTTGGTACTGTTCCACACACACACTGTTCTCCAGTGACTGACAGGAAATAGGCTGAGTGTAAGTTTCTGAAGTTTCTGTGTCTGTATAAACTGCTGACTTTGCTAAACGTGGGCAGATTCCCACCCCAAGACGAAGACAGCTGTTTCCCAGACACTCACAGCTCTGGCAGTGTGGTCACATCAGACGACAGGATGTATACAATAGTTCTGTCTCACTGTGTGTCACACAGGCGATTATACAAGACAAGCTACACTGTATATACACACAAGATAATGTTTTCTATATTGTAAGAAAATACACGGATAAAGAAAACGGGCGAGTGCATGGTAAAAACAACATGTTACCAAAGACGTGTACATGTCTATATGGTCACCTTTCAAAACATCACATACATGACATTTTGTCTAACCTTGACACGTGAAAGTGAATGGAATAACTTGTGACAGTCAAGGGAATACAACGTAGAAAGAAGGAAATGGTTTATTTAACAAAGCGCTCAACACATTTAATGTATATGGCATCAGATATATGGTTAAGGACCACACAGATATTGAGGGAGGAAACCCACTGTCGCCACTTTATGGGCTACTCTTTTCAATTAGCAGCAAGGAATCTTTTATATGCACCATCCCATAGATAGGATATCACATACCATGGCCTTTGATGTATCAGTCATGAATATATAACGAAGGAAATTTTTAAATACGGTTATCTGACATCAGACATATAGTTAAGGAAACCCGCTGTCGCCACTTCAAACAATACTCTTTTCGATTAGTAGCATGGGATCTTTTATATGCACCATCTCAGACAGGGTAGTACATACTACAGCCTTTGATAAGCCATTGTGCACTGACTGGAACGAGATAAAAAGGAAGGATAAGAAAGAAAATAAAAGATGGTTTCTTCCACAAGTGAAAATTTACATAGTGAGTTGTGACATACAGGGGTGATATGAAGAGGGTGTCAGGGAAGGGGTGTGTGACATGGTGGGAGGGGGGTGACTTGCAAAATATTCTGAAATGTTTATTAATTGAATAAAGAAAATTACTATGTTAAGCAGGGCTAGCTTTGGGTCAGTAGAAAATTTCACCAAATTATCTATTAAACTTTAAAAATAGCAAACATCCGGATATTTTGTTTCAAAATATAAATTATTACATAAAATTATTTCGCCAAATTAAAATAACATTTGCCAGTTGTTTTTTAAATTCACAATTGGTAAATTTGGCGAATGCCAGAGCTAACTCATTTAAGCCTACATAAGCCATTATAGATGGAATAATACGTTCACGTCATATGCATTTAACATTTTTCTCAGTAATAAAATACACAGATGTCCTAGCTAATAGCCGACCATAATTGAATATATATGGAGCTAGATTGAATACTTCTATTGTTCGTGTATACCCTAAATATAATACAGAGGTGGCTAGAGATGCTGGGCCCCGTTTTACGAAGCGATTGTAGTGCTAAGTTTACCTTAAGTGCATTATATAGCTATGCAGTTAAGGTGATCTTAGCGCTAAGGTCGCTTTGTAAAATGGGGCCCTGGACTTTATTTATTTCACTTAATGCACACTGTTTAAATGTAATTTTATTTTACAGGTAAAGTTAAACCAAAAAGCAATGTGTCCATCCTCTCTAATATGATCAAATCAAACTTCAAAGAAAGAAAAGAATGAAATGTTTTATTTATGGAAGCACTCAAAACTTTTTATTTACAGTTATATGGCATCAGACATTTGCTGTTGCCACTTCATGGGCTACTCTTTTTTATTAGCAGCAAGAGTTCTTTTATTAGCACCATCCCACAGATAAGGTAGTCCATATCACAGCCTTTGATATATACCAGTCGTGGTGCACTGGCTGGAATGAGAAATAGCTCACCTACAGAGACCGATTCTGTCCCTATGATCAATTCTGGAAGAAACATAACCTAGCTATAACAATCACTAGGCCCAATACAATGTAGATGAGAACTGTTGTGAGACTGATGTATAAAATTGTATTTTTGTTTAACACCACCACTAGAGAACATTGATTTAATCAATCATTTGTTGTTGGGGGTCAAACATTTGTTTCCTGTCACATGGACTGAATGAACTGGCCTCAGTTGTTAAGCCATTGGACTACAGGCTGGTAGGTGCCCGGTTCGCATGCCCGGTTCGCATGCCCGGTATCGGCTTTAACCCAAAGCGAGTTCTTAAGAACTCAACGGGTAGGTGTAAAGCCACTACACCCTCTTCTCTCTCACTAACCTACATTATGAATTTCCATTTGCAGCAAGAGATCTTTTATAATACAGTTTTCCAAACAGGACAGCACATACCATGGCTTTTGATATACTATTTGTGAGGCACTGTTTGAGATGGGGACGGGGAGAAACAATCAGAGAATAAGCCCACCATCGTGGTTCAATCGTTTGACCCACGTACCCCAGGCGAGTTCTCTGTCAACTAAGTTAGGAAACAATCAGAACATTAAATAAAAACAGGCATACATAAATGTGTAACCAGTATTTGAAATGATAGCCACCAAGATGAAAACACAAACTCTATAGTGATGGTAACTGATTATACTGATTAGTGTTCACCAGTTAATGAATAGCAACAGAGTTTGTTGTAATAAAACGGTGCCATAAATATTATGGCTGCCTTAATAAAAACAATGTAGTCAAAATATATAGTTAACAAAGGAAATTTAAATAAGAAACATCAGGTACATGGAAATAAAAATAAAATTACCTTGCAAAAACAGTACATAATTCATATTGATCATCGAAGATGATTTTGATGTTAAGAAATATTATTCTAAAACCAACATTTCCTCTCACTCTGTTCTAACTAATCAAGGGATGCAACTCCTAAGATCTTTTAAGAAATCTCAAACTAAAGAGTTATTCTCTCATGTCAATGACAAGAAACAACACCTATTACATTGAATGAACTGGCCTCAGTGGTTAAGCCATTGGACTACAGGCTGGTAGGTGCCCGGTTCGCAGCCACTACACCCTCTTCTCTCTCACTAACCAACTAACAACTGACCCACTGTCCCTGACAGACAGCCCAGATAGCTGAGATAAGTGCCTAGGACAGCATGCTTGAACCTTAATTGGATATATTTTTATAAGCACAAAATTAAGTTGAAATGAAATAAAACATGTAATGAAAATACCAGGTGAAAATAAAATGAATTATAAAAAGTTAAATGAATTTTAGAAGACTTATTTTAATGATACATTTACATGAAGTTTATAAATAACTCTAAAGATCATTCACTTTTCACTGTTCACAATATACTCCCAACTATTTATTTATGTCAACTGGTAAAAGTGGAAAAAACCCAAAGTGTTCCATATGTATGACTGAAACTAGTTGAACTCTATCAGGTCAGTAAGTACAATCCTTGATTTGAATACAATTAGCCATTATATAAATATGTTCAAAACCAAAAACAGCTCTATATAATACTTGGTAATAAAAAAATATATAAGATCAATATCTTGCAAAATATGATGTATATGTATAAAACAAAATGATATTTTTTCTGCTTTAACCTAGACTCACAAGAAACCCCCCACCCACACACATTTCTTGTTAAATTCAGTTCTTCATACAAGTTGTGTAATGAAGGCTGTGGTAGGTGCTACCCTGTCTGTGGGATGATAGATATAAAAGATCCCTTGCTGCTAACTGAAAAGTATATAATTTCCTCTCTTATTATAAGTGTAGTCGTTAACCATATAATTTGTCTGATGCCATATAATCGTAAATACAAATGTGTTGAATGGTGCATCATTAAATATATACCGGTAAACGTACAACAATTATATCTTCTCCTAAAGGTGTGGGATCTAGCTCAGTCCATAGAGTGCTCGCCTAAGGTACTGGCAAATTAAGATCAACTGGCTTTGGTGGTGTCGTGGTTAGGCCATCAGTCTACAGGCTGGTAGGTACTGGATTCGGATCTCAGCCAAGGCATGGGATTTTTAACCCAGATACCGACTCCAAACCCTGAGTGAGTGCTCCGCAAGGCTCAGTGGGTAGGTGTAAACCACTTGCACCGAGTAGTGATCCATAACTAGTTCAACAAAGACCATGGTTTGTGCTATCCTGCCTGTGGGAAGCACAAATAAAAGATCTTTGCTGCATATTGAAAAAGAGTAGCCCATGAAGTAGCAGGTTTCCTCTCAATATCTGTGTGGTCCTTAACCGTCTGACGCCATATAACCGTAAATAAAATGTGATGAGTGCGTAGTTAAATAAAATGTTTCTTTCTTTCATAAGATCGAATCACCTCAGTGGACCCATTCTTTGATTGGGCTTTCTCCCATCCCAACCAGTGTACCATGACTGGTATATCAACGGTCATGGTATGTGCTGTGCAGTCCTGTATGTGGGAAAGTGCACATAAAAGATTCCAGTAAATCAAAAGTAGGTTGTGGTGACCTGTACCACCGTCCCAAGTTTTACATGCATGCAAAGTCTGATAGCGGGCAGCATAGCCCAGTGGTACAGTGCCCGCCTGATGCGCGGTCGGTCTAGGA
>JAECMU010081890.1:0-14031 GCA_016106625.1 Dracogyra subfuscus
TGTGTGTATGTGTGTGTGTGTGTGCGCGCGCTCACAACACATACATATATTTATTTATTTATTTATTCAAATGCAAATACATTAATAACAATGGTATTTTCATTCAAAAGAAAGTACCATCAACTGTTACTTTCATAGTAATATATGTCTACGCTTAGAGAAAGTTATTGTTGTACATCACCATAAACTGTACTCTATACATATAAATGTTGTTTCAGATTCATTTTGTTTAGTGGTAAATGAAAAACTAAAATAATCAATAAAGTAGCATACATACGATAGAGTTATCTATATATGCATTTATTAAATAGAGAAATTAATAGTTTTTTGCGAAGTCTTCGTTGCAATGTATGAGATATATAAACATATATCGGTAATATATTATGTTCATAATTTGACTGAAAACTGAATTTTATAACTGAAATAATGTTTGAGCAGCTTCGTACATTCGGAACACGAATAATAAAATAAAATGAACGAACGATGTAACGAATACGCTGCTTAGTGGCTCATACATATTTATATATATATTAAACATGCCAACATCTAGTGAAATGAAAACAAAAGGCTGTATTTTTGGTTATTCCTTGTCTAAAGAAATCTACCTGACCAGTAGTATTTACATAAAAGGCCTATATGTCGAATTTCTAATATGAAATCTTGAACGCTCAAATATTCTTTGTTAAGAAGCCAAGACTTTAATATGTAGTCAATGACACCATTCATTACAATCAATCAAAATATTGCAATAATGTGATAACTGATTGTTTCATATACCGATGAAAAAAAGTGATGACATAAATAGTATAGGCAGAAAGTGACGGCAACCAAAATCCTAAACCCACAGTGTCAGAAGTTAACCGTGTTACCGATAGTCAATCCTACATACCAACTTGGAATGAAATACAAACATTACTACGCTATTGGTGAATCACATTTGGTCTAGAAATCAATGTGTTCTTTTTTCATTAGTATATTTTAATGACTATATATTGAAAAATTAATAGTCAACTGGATATCCTTTTGCCATTGCTTTCTATTACATTTTAATATAACGGAGAGTAATAGAACGCACGCACGTATGTATAAACTATTATATAGGATAATACTACACGAGTGGCCGTTAGATACCATTTATCTCACAACGAGTTGTTTTAAAATGTATTTAACGAGCGAAAGTGACTTTGATATGTTTTTAAATAACGAGTTAAATGGTATCTAACGGACACGAATGTATTATTCTATTTCTTAAACATACTCAAAAATCAGATTTTTAGCAACTTTTAATAATTTTTTCGACTAAACGTTATTTACAGCCGTTACTCTTGTAGCTAACGTACCTGCTACAGACACATGATTGTCAGGTTAACTATACGCCACATTGTAATCTATTTCCACCGTGTTGTTTTTCATTGGATGCATGGCACTGGTGACCTGGTCATCACCAAGGAGCAGCCAGTCTTATGTCTTGAAATTGTTAACACACGTGCGTGTATTAATCCATGTGTTATTAAAAATAATGTATGGTGTTCCCACCAACGGGTGTGTAAAAAGACATAACTCACTGTACGTTCGACCGTCAGATCCGCACACTGGTTTGTAATTTGCGGTACACATTATGTTGCATTGCAGTGACATTGCACCTGAAACACCATAAAACATTCATTTCAGTTAGTAGTAGTGTATGCAACTATCATGTGCACTCATTGAACTTCATTTACATAATTACACAAGTTTTATTGAAATTAATCATATTGATGTACGTAAGTTGTTTTATATGACCCAATAGCAGATTTCTAATTTTTTTGCTGGATGTCGTTAAACATAATTCATTCAGTAATTCACTTATCTTCGGTCTTGACCTACATTGGAATAAGGCTGTGATCCTTTGACCTACTTCGTCCACCAATCCGCCCTGGCCTACGTACAAGGGATATCACTGCAGTAGCCACTGACCTATAGTCTGTTTGCGTCGAAAGGGAACAATGAATTGGCATGTAACTCTACATGAATAATTAAAATATGTATATATATATTATATTACTCTAGGTGATACCGCAGAGCTTGGCTGTTCCAGCAGTTTGTCTTCACCCATGTGTTAGAAATGAGCGTTAATATATACAATGTGATGATCATGTGTAAAGAAACCTTTTTTATTTCCATAAATATTTCTTGGAAAACGTGGTATGAGAGTTAGTTTTATACGAGTTTTAGAATTATACATATATGCCAATGCATCGATTCTCTTTTGCCCCAAAGGGACAACAGTCATGGACTTAACTGACCGCTCCGGTATACTGGCCTGATTCAGATGGTTTGGACCTTTTCTCTGAGTAGATTTTGTCCGTCCCAGCCACTGCCCCACGGATGGTATATCAAAGGCCGTGGTATTTGCTGTCTTGTATGTGGGGAAAGCGCATATAACAGATCCCTTGCAACCTAATGTGGAACGGCAGCAGGTTTCCTCTAAAACTATGCTAAAACTACCAAATGGTTGACATCCAATAGCCGATGATTATTGAATCAATGTGCACTGGTGATTTCGTTAAACAAAACACACTTCAACTTTTGGTGGCATACACTTTACATGGAGGAAAGTTGGTCAACGCAATATGCCATCCTCTATAGCATGATTTATAGCATGATTTCAACACAATGTTGTATTACTGTCATAGAACTACATTATGTGTATACAGAATAATTGTCGACACGAACAAGTGATATACGTAGGCTGAACATCCAAGTGCAAATGGTTTACGTACCGGACACCAGCGATAAACAGAGAAGCACCAACATATTGGTAGAACTGTGTATGTTGAACTAACAGCGCTCTACGTTGGAGCCTCTGCTGCGACGTGACGTTGATAAGGCAGGTGCTGTTTATAAAGATAACAGTATTTGGACTAAATATGGGCCACGTATTGTGAACTTGAATGAGCAAAACGATATCTCCAAAACCACAACGTGGTTAGCGTTGTTTATTGTTCCATATTTTTATTCAGGAAATGTAAGAAGATATCTACAAATGCATAAACTCTATGTATTAGTCATGTCTACATTCTATACTAGCGGGGGGACAGTTCCTGTGCACCAAATGAATGTATACACAATTGCATATATTTGGTATCTAGGATAGGACGTAGCCCAGTGTTAAACCACTCGTTTGATGCGCGGTCGGTTTGGGAACGATCCCCGTCGTTGGGATCATTGGGCTATTTTTCGTTTCAATCAGTACACCACGACTGATATATTAAAGGCCGTGGTATGTGCTATCCTGTCTGGGATGGTGCATTAAAAATATCCCTTGCTACTAATGGTAAAATGTAGCGGGTTTGCTCACTCAGACTTTGTCACAATTACCGTATGTTTGACATCCAGTAGTCGATGATAAATAAATCAATGTGTTCTAGTGGTGTCGTTAAATAAAACATGTTTTATTTTATTTGACGTCTGGTTATAAACATTTCAGAAAATGATTGCGTAACCATTCCCTTTAATATTCAACAGGTGTTTTGTCAATTGCCTGTTTTATGCCACAGCTTACTTTAGGCGCATTTCGGGTCCCGTTCTCCTGTTTGACGTCATTGTCCATATCTCTGGACCATAAAACGATTGTATGTCTTCTCATCATTCAGAAAATTACTTTTGGTGGTATCTGATTGTCATCAACGTGATGTCGCGTCTCAGAAAATGGACGTATTCGACCGGTTGGTACGCTTAAAGTTGGAATGGCACAAAACGTTGCTAGACGTCGCGGTGTGCATTGGTGTTCATCAGCACACCATACAATGTCTGCGGAAATGCCTATACCAGGCTAGTACACCTACGGAATTATTTGGAAACAACTATGATATCCGAAAACATTCCTTAATTCAGATCAATTAATAGAAGAACTATACTTAACTGGTTAGGTGATTGCAAAACAAAAACGCCGACCACTACTGTTCAGCAATACATTGTCCTGTTCCGTCATCGAGGCGGGCAGCATAGCTCAGTGGTACAGTGCCCGCCTGATGCGCGGTCGGTCTAGGATCGATCCCCGTCAGCTAACCACTGGGGGTTTTCTCGACATAACCATATGTCCGACGCCGATATAACTGTACTTATAATGTGTTGAGTGCGTCGTTAAAATAATAATAATAATAATAATAATAATAATTTCCGTCATCGACGACGTACCAAGCATGGTGTATACTAGACTTTAGGGTCAGAAGCCACGACTGGTTCACCGTATTTTTAACAGATAAATAAAACAATGAATGAATGAATGAATGTTTAACGACACCCTTGAACGAAAAATAAGTAAAACATGTATTGGAAACAAAAGGTTTTGATTTATTTACAAATGTAAGTAATACTGATATATTAATGAAGCACGGAAACTTTTTTCTGTTAGTATAGTTTATCACTACTACACCTTATCACCTTCTACAACCACATGTGTCTTCGTCTCAAGAACAAATATACATGTACTATTTTTATACTTTGGTCTCTAAATATATTATCAATATGTCAATAAAAGGGCGTTAAAACGAATAAATTATTCTCAGTAGCAAAATCGTAAACTACACTCCTCAATTAACAACTAAAGGAAAAATGGCCCTGGTGTTGCTATAATATATTTCAGAACATTATTATTATTATTATTATTATTATTATGGGATGACCCATATAAAACTAAAAGCTTAAATGATCTTCAAAAAGTTTAAAATTACTAGTATTATTCAACTTCTTTTGCTTAGCGACACCACTAGAGCACATTAATTAATTGTCGGCTAGTGGATGTCAAACATTTGAGAATTCTAACACATAGTCATCAGAAGAAAACGGCTATATGTTTTCCTAATGCAAGGGATCTTTCATATTCTGCCCAAACTTCGCTCTGACCAGCCTGACTTCGCCGTGCCAGTGACCGTAAGGCGAAATCTGTGTCGCCTTTTTAAAAAAAAAGTCATCACTGTCAATGTACACAATCACAGATTAATGGTGAAGAACTTGAGGAAATTATATTCATTGAGAGTTTAAAGAGAGACTGGCGCAACAAAATGATGCGACAGGCTCACGGGTAGGCGGTCTAGCTCAGACAACACCCGTGTCTGGCACTAATAGTAGGCCTAAACGTGCTGCTGACCGTTGAAGCGTATTGTCAGGCGAATGTGCTGGAAACTGTACAAGGGTGGGGATCTAGACTATGGCGAATTAAATTTTTTTTAGAGAGTTTGGGTCATGCTTCACCAGAAAATGCATTGAGAAAAAAATTCCTTTGGAGCAGCAGATATAGACGTGAAAACAAAAATGCGGGGAGTAATTAACTAGTTTTTATGCAGACTTTGTCATAATGAATAAATTAAAGATAACAGGTGTCGAAATTATATAATAATACAAGCAAACCTGTCCTAGCGGATTGTTAATTTATATGCACTCATAATAAACTGTGACCTGTCCTACACACCCAGCTGCCACCTAAACTGGATCCCCCAGTCGGTAGAGTGCCCGTGTTAAGCGGACACTGTACACACATTGTATAATGGTTTTTATGTCAAACAACAGTGAACAGGTGCAGTAGATAAGCAATTTTCACACCTTCACGGACACTAGTCTGATAACTTCACAGTGTATCAGTTAAAGGTAGAGTAAACTCTAATAAGAGCTTTATGTATTGGAAAGATACATACCCGGACCATCAACACATACTGACACTTTAACAAATGAAAAACGCGTAATTTTAAAATTAATAAAAAAATAAACATGATTATTCCTGCTAACTGGGGGAAGCCATTTTGTTTCGTTTTCGTAACGTCCGGGGCGAAGTGACGTCAGCTCCGTCGAACTTCTCTGTAATGCACAATGTAAACAAACGCTCTAATTTACAAGGCGCTTCGCTTTCATCAACCTGACTTGTAAAACAACATAAATGACTTAATAGTATAATAAACGAAATATATTTCAATTTGCATCAAAATAACGAAATGGAGTTATAGTATTTTTTTCTTTTAAAAAATCCAAAGAAAAAATCCATATTATTAGGCCTACTGCTAGGATACGTTCGAGCAAAAACGACCACTCACGATACCCAAGTGATGATTTTCTTTTCTTTGGGACTACGTAATTGGTCAGTTTTGTGATTTTAGATGGGAAAGTCTACTTAATCAAAGGTTTTACAGAATTACTTACAGTAATAAAGGGGGACGGCTGGTAAAGTCCATTATACTTTGAGGTTATCACACAATACCCTGTGGTCTTAATAAAAGAGGCCTGTCGTTTTAGTGTGTCTAGACACAGTGTCTGTGGAGCGTCTAAATATACGGTACACCTGCCAATCAAGAATCACAGGTACAGGCCACGAAAAGAAACGACCAATTAACTAAGAAAACACTATTTAAGTAAGTGGGTTAATTTAAACCATAATACAGTTATTTCAACACTTTGACAATATTGGTTTCTTTTGTATAAATATAATATATACTAGTAATTGTTGCTAGCTTACTGGGATGATTATTATTAAATAATATTGGGATGCATCCGCAAAAATCAGGTATGTTTTGTTTCTTCGGTTCAAGACTAATTCCTGACGTGACACGTTAGGTATTACGTAACCACCAGCTCGCCACTGGGATGGTACAAAATGGCTGCGCCCGTTATATATAATAGTCGTCACATTTAACCGTTTTATTAATTAACTATACGCTTACACTTGTTGATATTAAGTAATAATGTGCTATATATATCGTTGAATATGCATACCGGGGCAAATGCCTTGATTGTGTCCTCCTTTAAGAAACTGTGACTGTAGAAGAACGCATTTAATTGCTTCTGGGTATTCCTACGCGTGAGTGGTAGATTAATCTACTAGGACAATACTCTGCTTGGAGTAGTTATTGAATGAACTGCGAGAAAAACGTGCGAAAACAACAACAACAACCACAAAAAAATACGGAGCACATATCCATCAATTAGCAGTACAGAAGGTCAAAAACAAAATTAATAATAATACAGATTGTGAAAGTTGCACCTGTATTAAGATAACTTCTCTTTTTTGTTGTTGTTTTTTGGGGAGAGAGAATTAAAGGGACATTCCTGAGTTTGCAGCAATGTTTAAGGTGTTATCGACTAACAGGGAATTTTTAACGATTGTAATTAAATACCAAATATATTTTCTTGCATAAAATATTAGTGGCTGTATATTAAACATGTTTCTGATCGTTCTAATATTTGTACTGAGTTAAATTTCGTTTTATTTCATAAAATATATTTATTTGTTCGTACGTACGGAATTATTTTAAGACGAAATCTAGTTTGGGCTTCTTACAAATATCAAGACGACCAGAAACACATTGAATATATAGACACTAATATTCGAAACAAGAAAATATATTTAATATATAAGTTTATCCTAGAAATATTTTATTTTTCAGAAACATCTAACAATGCAGCCAACTCAGGAGTGTCCCTTTAAAAATTAAAGTCTCCCTGTGGTTAAAAACATCGCCCTCTTTAACATTTGAGAGAAGTGACTTCGCTCTATGATTTTGACATCGCTTGAGGCCTGTAATGTGTATACACTTTCCAACAGACAGAAAAACACACACCACGACCTTTGACCAGTTGTAGTGCACTGGTTGGAACGAGAAAAACCAATCAGTTGAATGGATCCACCGAGAGGGCTCGATCCTGCAACGCAAGCACCTCAAGCGAGCACTCGACCGACTAAACTAAATCCCGCTCCTTAAAAATATAAGCTACTAAAATATTGATGAATTTTTCCCGTCCCAACCATTGTTCCGCGACTGATATAGTAAATTTAAATATATAGCACATTGTTTCATTAATCATCGGCTATTGGATGTCAGACATTTGACAATTTTGATTCGTATTCTTCAAAAGAAACCCGTTACATTATTCCATTACCAGCAAGTGATCTTATATATGCACTTTCCCACAGGCAGGACAGCACAAATTACGGCACTTGTTGGTGCATTAAAAGAGGTGATATGTATGGTGCCAACGAGAGGGTATGGATGTCCAGATAATTTCAGGCAGTGTTCTTCTTATGATATCCTACTAAAAGCAGACTATGTCGCATCCTGAGACAGAATGAAGCAGATGTACGTTCTGTGCCATTTCAACTTAGTGGCGTCAGGTTTTTTTGTGCACCGCATGTTTTAGCTCTGGTCAAAAGTCAACCTAAGTTCACATTCCTCAAGTACACTCCTTGTTGCAACAGCTATGACCGGGGCTTCTAGATTATGATAGCCCCACTCCCATGGCTAGTGATATTCAATGTTGGGCTAGTAAATAACTAAACAAAACAAAACAAAAATTATATCTATATTTTTTTAATTTTTTTAATTTTTTAATTTTTTTTTTTAAATAACTAATATTGCCATGCCCGACGACTAGTGAAAACAAATTTTTCAAATGTTGCAGTTGTCTATTTTGTAAGTATGAAGTCTCCATCTCAACCCCTCAAAGTTACATATTTTAAAGCTCTATCTCCCTCTTTAGGTGTCATATCTGATTATTACTATTATTTAGTAAAATTGTATTAACTTAAAGATAAGTAGGGATAGTGAATTTTTAATAATCGTGGTTAGTAAATTTTGAAAATCACTGACTGCACGGCTAGTGGATTTTAGAAAAATTCTATGACAAACGTATACTAGTATAGTTTTTAATTGTCGGTAATGTACACATTTTAACAGTAGGCCTCTTGATCACTCTGCTCCCGGCAAGTGTCATACTTCTGAAGTACTTCTACATCAAATGTCCTATACAAAACAGGATAATGGTATAAAGTCATGACTCAGTATGTAAGAGAACTGACACTTTATAGCTCTCTCACCCAATACAGGCTACTACAACCTTTCTAAGGTTTCCGGCAAACAAAGGGATGTCTGAATACCGCACGGATGTGATTAAAATAATAGTTCAAGCAATGAACTGTATTTTATAGAAATACTGCTTTAAATATTTGTTTGGGTGAAATACAGTTAAAAGGACATTCCTGAGTTTTCTGCATTGTAACTAATAAAATATCTGTACGATTAAAATATATTCTTTTGTTTAGAATATCAGTGTCTGTATATTCAATGTGTTTCTGGTCATCTTAATGTTTGTAAGAAGCCCAAACTGGATTGTCTTCTTCATATAATTTCACCGATCTCTGTGGCGTCGTGGTTAGGCCATCGGACTACAGGCTGGTAGGTACTGGGTTCGGATCCCAGTCGAGATATCGTCTCCAAACCCTGAGTGAGTACTCTACAAGGCTCAATGGGTAGGTGTAAACCACTTGCACCGACCAGTGATCCATACCTGGTTCTACAACAAGTAGGAAGTGCAAATAAAAAATCCCTTGCTGCTAATCGGAAAGAGTAGCCCATGAAGTGGCGACAGCGGGTTTCCTCTCAAAATATGTGTGGTCCTTAACCATATGTATGACGTCAAATAACCGTAAATAAAATGTGTTGAGTGAGTCGTTAAATACCACAAAAAACCGATCAGAAACACCTTTAATATTTTATGCAGAAAAATGTATTTGATATGTAATTACAATCGTTAAAAAGTCTCTGTTAGTAAATAACATATTAAAAATTGCAGCAAACCTTTTAATATTTACAGCAAATATAAATGTTTATTAAAACCATATCTCTTGCATGTTTAACCATAAATAAAAGCAACTCCACATTATTTATTCATTTTAATATCCACGCACACAGTTTTGTAAGAAATAATGTCACTATGAATAAAACATTATTTAAGAGCAAGTACCATGATCTTCTGGTATTTCTGTGATTGCAAACAAACAAAAAATAAATAAATAAATAGATAAATAAATAAAACCTATTCCCTGGCTGAAACTGGTATGAAAACAATTATCAAACAGTTACACAGTAACAATTATGGAACTCTCGATCATGAAACACAAACATGTTTCGGATGCAAAGTCATTATTTTATATATATACTATACTGTACTGTACTGTACTGTACTGTACTGTACTGTACTGTACTGTACCGTACCGTACCGTACCGTACCGTACCGTACCATACCATATCATACCATACCACGACTTATTTAGACATATTGATATCGTTAGAATGTTCATATCGTTTGGTCACTGATCTACATGTACGTTCCATTAGTCAATAGTTCATGATTTTCAATACCATGGCATTTAACCACAGCAATCAGCACTGACGTGGAGAGTGCTGCAATGTTTTAAATTCTCTGCACTTTTATTTTGATATCAAGACTTTTATTTTCAATGATATTTATATATATCCTATAACTTACCATAATATCCATGCCATATAGCGAGTTAATATTTACTGTATTAACATGTGTGATATTGGCTTATGCAAATGTGTAAGGTCTCTAGGTTAATGAGTCCTTTGCTTACACGCCAACAAGACCCGTGTACCTGAGCGTAACGTTTTCATAGGTTTAAAATGCGTGACGTCAAACTAATCTGCGCTAATCGTGATGCCGTCATATTATCGATGGCGACGACTTTAGTACCGTGATTTACTAAAAAAAAAGTAATTAGAATGTTATTTTATAAGTGTTATAGGATAAATAGAATTCGCTACTCGTGTTTTAATATGGAAAATATCAACCTCGTGTCGTTAATCGGTATTTGTATCGGCAGAGCCTCGACAAATACCGATTAACTAACACTCGGTTGATATTTTCCACATTAAAAAACACTCGTGACGAATCCTCTATATATATACTAGTATACAATACAGTATTCTTCCTGGTGTTGCTGGTACAGTGCTCTACCGTTTGGGGAGCCAGTATAAATGTATATACCTTTACACCTTTTGTTACAACTTAAAACCGGCCTCGGTGGCGTAGCGGTTAAGTCGCCGGACAACAGGCTGGTAGGTACTGGGTTTGCATCCCGGTACCGGCTCCCACCCAGAGCGAGTTTTTAAGGACTCATTGGGTAGGTGTATGGCCGCTACACCCTCTTTTCTCTTTCACTAACAATAACAACTAACCCACTAATTTCTATTCTGTCCTGGACAGACAGCTCAGATAGCTGAGGTGTGTGCCCAAGACAGGCGTGCGCTATAACAGCTTGCTCTGAATGTGCACGTTAAACAATAATGAAAAAAAAACAAAAAAAAAAACTTAGTTTCACGCTATGAGCGATCATCAGGTAACGTGTAACTGCCCTGTCGTTACGTCATGAAGCATATGTGTGTCACATTCCCTCATTGAACACGTCTGGGATATGATAGGGAGACGTGTGCATCAACGTCAAAGACCGACGACCACGTTAGCGGAACTTAGTAAGGCAAGCAAGAGGAGTGGAACACACTCCCTCAACTGGTCATTGGGAGACTCATATGCAGTATGCCTCGTTGACCAAATGATAAAAACTACTGATAAAAACAAATCTGTCCACTTTCAAAGTTGACACTTCTCACCCCAATAGTCCTTCAAGATGTTTGGTGGTCATACAACCTACTGTAATACTGGAACTACTGGTTGTAATGTTTGCCCAATTAATTCACTATTATCAGAAAACCATTTCCACAGCTTACAATTTTGGCAATTGTAAATTCTTATTAGAGTTCCACATTTATTTGTTATTTAGAAAAGCATATATATATATTAAATACTAACAAATTAAAGTCCTCTCTTACACATTATTGCAAAATTGCAGGGGAAAATGTCCTTGAGATTATTGTTCCATTGCATTTTTTTAGGTGGCAATTTTCTTAATTGCCTGGTTTCCAACACTTCCCAAAAAACCAAAACGTGTTTGAGCCTGTAAACTAATGAATGTCTTGTACGTATACAAGAGTATACAAGAGTATATAAAAGCAGTGGACCCTTGGAGAAACAGGTGGGTTTTTTTAATATTCTGTAAACTAATTTGCTTTCTAGATACAAACAATAAGAAAAGAATTAGTGCTCAACATGATTGTATTCCAAAGACAAAACTGGCTTGAGATTTACATCTGCATTCATGTCTCAATGGAAACAAAATGATTACAAAACAGAGAGTAATAAATTTAAGTGTCCTGAGATATATTACTCATATGCTATAGGTTACATATATATTTTGTTAGTTATATACAATAGCCTGCCTTAGAGAATCATGTTAGATATACATGTTTATAATACTGCATTCAAACATTTAACTTGTACACTCAATTCAGTAGGAATCTGAATATAAAAATGAATTAACAAATACACATCCTAACATATACAATGCACACAATACAAGTTTCACACATTTTATTCTTGCATTAGTGCGATCTAGTCAGGAAATATTCAAGACTGTTTTAATATCACACAAAGTCCAATTAATATTTGAAATTTAATAAAGCTATCTACAATGTATATTAGGCCTAACAAATTGTATTTCCTGGAATGCGACCCTAAAACTAGAAAAAAAGAAAGGCTCTTTTCTATTTCTGTTTTTTTAATTAACATGTAGGTGACAAGAGTATATATATTATATAATGTTCAATCTGGACCCGTAGAAAACATAAATAAAGGCTGACCCACAATACATAAGTTTTCCCCACACATTCCTTGAAACACAATTTTTTCAGTCTTAAACTGGAGACTGATACTAGCGGTGTAACATTTTAAGTTTTATTTTTCACTCAGAATAAATATCAAGTTGAGACTCTGAACACTTTGAACACTTAAAGTGGGTTTGTTTCATTTCAACTGGATCAGCTTCACTCAAAATGAATCTGCTTCACTCAAAATGAATCTGCTTCACTCTGGATGGATTAGCTTCATTCAAAATGGATCAGCTTCATTCAAAATTAATCCGTTTCATTCAAAATGGATCTGCTTCATTCAAAATAAATCTACTTCATTAAAAATGTATCAGCTTCACTCAAAATGAATCAGCTTCATTCAAAATGGATCTACTTCATTCTAAATAAATCTGCTTCACTCAAAATGTACCAGCTTCACTCAAAATGAATTAGCTTCATTCAAAATGAATCGGCTTCATTCAAAATGGATCTGCTTCACTTAAAATGGATCAGTTTCACTCAACATGGATCAGCTTCATTCAAAAAAGATCTTATTTTCACAAAGCAATAATGAGGATAAGAGAATGGCCACAGAGACCCATCCAGATACTGATCCCATGGTATAACCGCATCACAACCACTCTTTTAACACATTACTTGCCTCTGAAAGCTAGATTTAATTCCTAAATAGCAATTAAGCAAAAGCAATGGATGTTCTCGTTTAGAGGGTATATATGGTTTGAATCTTCCCAGTGGAGGTCAAGTTATTGCTATACATTTAACCACTCAAGTGCAACACTCTTGAAAATCAGTATTTTCTTTTGAAACAGCAACTGCAGAAGAGGATTATATTGTTCTAGACGCACACTGATGTCACTGCAAAATCAAACTGAGATCCATGGATCATAGTTAAACTGCAACACTGAGGAGGATCAAGTTCAGATTACGAGATCACGGTGTATGAAAATCTGTGTCTGCAATGTATAAAATCTCAGGCAATAAGGATCATTTTGTGAATATTTCCAAGCTGAATCCGTGTGTCAGTCCTTGTCTCCGAGTTTCTCCTCTAGTTTCTTGAACTCTGCTTCCACCACTTCATCTGATTCATCTTCCACCTGCAACAACACAAACACACAATTTCATCACAATACCATATATTGCCGTGTATTAGTCGACTTTTGAAGTCTAGAAATACTTTCCAAACGAAGAGAGTCGGCTTATACATGGAGTCAACAAATTGGTTCATAAAATTCCAATCGAAAAAATTCCCAACCTCAACTTACAAATTTTGATCAGACCCTTACAGCCTTTCACAGCTTATATAACAAAAATGTGTGCACAGTATAAATAAAACACCCCACCATGCAACATTTTTTCAGTTCAGATCGACCGTTCAAAATTTGTGCCAAAATTCCTTCAAACCAAAATGCGCACCTTTTCTCTTTGGCATATTACTTGATCCATTCAAAATTCCATAGCACCACCACCACCCACCCCTGCCTGCTACCGATCAGACTGCTGG
>JAECMU010081896.1:0-28983 GCA_016106625.1 Dracogyra subfuscus
CCACCCACCCAAAAACCCAACCTAACCCCAAAAACATTACAACAAAAAAAGTAACATTAAAATGGATATTAATTCCGTTATAAGGAATACATACATAAGCTGTATGTTATTATATTTGTGAATGAAAACATGTTTATGTTTTGGAAAATAGTATAATGTTTTTAAAGTAACATTCCTCCATTATTAACAGCTCACCTAGTTCTGAGAACAGGGGAGTTTAACAACATGATTCTGCAACTTCCACTCTGCACTGTCTGTATATCGCACTGTCTGTATATTGGCCTATCCCAGATTCCCCATTGTAATCTGTTTGATAAACAGTATGGGGGAGAGGGGGAGGAGAGGAAATGAAGCAAATCGTCTGAAAAGTCAGTGAGCCGTGACAGTGATTACTGCTACCAGTGGGTACATACCTCACCGGAAGGTGTTGTTTTCTCCGCGCTGGACCACACACTGAGGCTGGCAGCATTACATTGCTGAACCTGCTGGTAATTGCATACCAGATAAGGTAGACACATTATTTATTTGAATCTCATCCAGTAAGGCAGTGTATCGGAAAACCACATATGTAAGACCACAATTTATCCATTACATTCACCAGATACTTGATACCCATCTAAACTTGAGACACTTTGTATGCGTATTGGGGGAGGCAGAAGGGGAGGGGGATGGATATCATCCATATTTGTTTCCTTATTAAAGTGTGTTGACTATCCTCTTCTTTAAATTAAAATAAATAAATAAAATAAAATATATTTAACATAAAATAAGACTGAATATAAATATCTCACTTACAATGAACTAGTTTTATTAAAAAAACTACCAACATTTTTTAAATCCAGTTTTGTTCTTTAAAAGTATATGACAATTAAAGTTAATTAATTTTAATTTTGGTTAATTATATTTATATCATCATCCACAGTTGCCACGATGATTCATGTTTATTAATTTGATTTATAAGACATTTGATATAGCATTCTGAAGCACAATATATATATTTTTTAATCTGGTTTCATTCCATAAATATATAATTATTAACGTTTATAAATAGAATATGTTAAGATTTTATCCATTAGATTAATAATTTGTTTTCATAATTAAGTTGAACTATTGTTTAAAAAAAAAGAAAAAAAGAATCCACACAAAAAAAAACCCACCCACAAATCATATGCAATACCACAAATGATCCATCTCATGCACAGACTATTTCATAATTGTCATTACCTAAACATATTTAAAAGACATTGCAAGACTGGGGGATTGGATTCCCTTTTCGTTCCCTTTGTATAACATTATTGATTATAAACAAAATGTAAACAAAATATTTAGTTATTTTTGAAAAGAAAGTAATAATTAAATAATCAAATCTGTGTCAGTACTACACAAAGAGTTAATATAAAAAACCCAACCATAATGGCAGATTAATTTGTTAAAATACTGTAAATAAAAGACCCGCAATAGGTTATTGATAGTGTGAGTGTGTTTTATTCACTACATTTGATATAGATGAGTGCCTTATGTATTGTTTATGTGCTAACAGATGTATCATATTGATGTCATGTGACTGACAGAATTCAGTTGTTACAAATATCAAAAAGAAATGTTTATTTGGTTGTTGTTTTTCTTTGTCACCACCTATTGCAAATAGCATTAACAGACTGTGCCAGTATAACAGTAGGTCTTACTCATGTGTTTAAAATTAGAGTATATATAGAGAAAAATTATTCAATTACTAAATGAATACATAAATGGATGGACAGATGAATGAATGAATGAATGAGTGAATGAATAAACAAATAAACAAACAGATAAGTGACAATTTCCCAAGAATGGCCGTAAACATTAGTAGGTAGTCCGAGCTCACCCTGGAACACATTTTCAGATATGTTTGGTATTTCATTGAAAATTATTAAAAAATGTTTAATTAAAAAAAACATATAGACAAAGACAATTTTTTTTAGCGACTTTATATAAACAAATTAACAATTGGCTGAAACAAATGGTTTAAACAATATTGGCCAACAGTCAAAATGCCTATATCAAGGCCTCTCCCTAATATCCTATGTCATTAAAATATATATATATATATGGTTTGATTGCAGATATTGGAACTGATTCTGTCCATTGGCTAATCTGACAATAGCCAGGATGAGTAAACCCTGGGTAGTTTATAAAACGATTATTATTTGGCAATGTTCATTAATGATGTTATTTTTGTTGTGTTTTTTGCAGAAGGTGGAAGACTAGAAAGAGAGCTGAAGTACACGAAGGAGACGGTGGGTGAGGGGAGCGGTAGTACGAGCGAACTCGTCATCCAGACACCGAGGATAGGCACCAACCTGCTCAACGTGGACTCCCTGTCAATACACCTACAGGCAGTATTGGAGGCCACCAAGATTAACGTGGTCATTGATGGAATGTAAGCAGCTCTTTCTCGCACCAGTTTAACCATTTTAGACACTTGTTAGCATTTATAAATACAGTTGAATCCCATTGGCTCAAACCCCATCGGTTATCCAGAAAGTGTTTGACCTATCCGGTAGTTCGACCCAACCATTCGATTAACATTGTGTAAGTGTTACTCACGACTTTGTTTTTAGTTCAAGCATTGTGGTGTATTCAGCCCTTCCAAGTTGGACATAACAAGATTCTTCTGTATATGTTACTTTAGACATTTGGTAGTATTTATATATGCCACTTTGGTAGTAGCTGTATTGTTCAGTTGTTAACTTTTATTCAGATTTGTTAGAAAAAAGAGAAATATTCATGAATAAAGTTAAAGTTTGTTTTGTTAAATGACACCACTAGAAGCACATTGATTAATTCATCATAGATTATTAAATGTCAAACATTTGGTAAACCTGGCATATTTTCAGATAAATATTGCTACATTTTATAATTAACAGCAAGAAGTCTTTTATATGTATTTTTCTACAGCCAGCTCAGCACGTGCCTCAACCTTTGATATTCCATTAGTGGAGCAGGAAAAAAACAATCAAAGTATAGATCTATTGAGGGGCTTCAGTCTTACAACTCAACTGAGCTAAATCTCACAACTTTATGGTACTAATAAATTATTGCATAGGTCTCCTCATGGTATTAATAAATTATTGCATAGGTCTCCTCTAAGTCATTTAAATTACTTGTAATTTGTTACATTTGCAGGGTTTTACTTGTATGCTTTACATGGTTATGGATTTAATATAAAGATTGATACTATATAAATGTCATCACTTCATTAGTATTTCAAGTTGACATCATTTCAACTATGGTATGTTTTTGTTTTCAGTGAGTGGAAGTTTTCAGATATTTGTTATGCAACAGACTTTCCCAGAATAGAAGATTACTATGTTGATTCAGTAAGTATTTTGTTTCAGTATTTATTTAATTTTAAAACCCTAGGTTTTTCTGAGTACTATGAAAAATTAAAGTTTGATCTATTCGATCCTAAAATATGTTAAATAACTTATTTATTGTATCTTGGTGAATATATTTATATATTATTGCTAATCAGTTAATTCATAGTGGTGACTACATTGATTAGCTGTTGAAAACTACACGAAGAATTAATGCCAAATGAGAAATTCTGCTTGGTAGAGCCTCATAGAATTTACCATTCCTACCTTCACAGGATAAAACAAATATCCTACGTCATTAACTAGGTATTCTCTGTGTAAAATATGTCTGTGTTTTGATTGCAGATATTGGAACTGATTCTACCGTGTGTTATTATTACACCTCTGGATTGCTTCTGGGAAGGATCCAAATTGTTAGGTCCGGAGGATCCTGTGAAAACACTGTGAGTACTCTCACTTTTTCTCACTTGTTTTATATTTCTTTGTGTTACCTTTATCAACAGTTTTTTTTATTTATTTGGAAAATTTGCTATTCACCATATGACACCATATTGATTTAAATTTACCTAATCAAAAGGATGCAGAGGCTTAGAAAATGTTTTGAATCTGGAACAAACTCAATCTACTTACAATTCTGAATCCAGATCAATTGAGGTCTTCCTTCTAAACTTGGTTTTTACAAAAATTATATTTAGTAACTGTTTAAATGTTTCAGTTAAACAAAAGACAAATTTCTGATAACGTTTTATATTGGCCTGTGATATATGACCAGCAGGTGGTAAACTTCATAATGATATGGGCGGTTCCATGAACAAAACTGAAGACAAAGTTCTGATAATATTTCATATTTGCATATGAGATGTGATCCACAGGTGGTAAACTGGGTGGTGATATAAATTTCTGATGATATTTTATATTTGCATGTGGGATGTGACCCACAGGTGGTAAACTGGGTGGTGTTATAAATTTCTGATGATATTTCATATTTGCCTGTGAGAGCCCCAGCAGGTGTTAAACTGGGTGATGATATGGGTGGTCCGCCTGTCTGCTGTCACCTGGTCTCTATCACCAAGACCTGCTATTGAAAACATAAGTGCTGGGCTTGATGTCCAGCACTGGCCATTGGTCAGTGGTGGGGCGGATACTTCAACACCTGGTTTCCATTAAGCCATTGTACCAAGCTGGAGATCAAATAATATATTGAATGAACTACTCCGGTGGCATATTATTTCAAGATCTATAATTTGTGTGGTTTCAGTTTTGAATGTGTTAGTTCAACAGGGACATAAAACAAGAGTAGCAAATTGGAAGAGGTTTTTTGTTGGTTTTTGAAGATCAAATAATATATTTTATTAGCTGCCATGGTGGTATTCTTTTTCAAGGCAGTGGTTAATTTTTTAGATGATAGTTTGAATGCAAAATAAAGCAAGAGTACCAAATTAAAAGTTTTTTGTTTTTTTAAAAGATCAAGTAATATATTTTATTAGCTGTCAGGGTGGTATTCTGTTTTAAGATAATGGATGATTTGAAGATGATAGTTTGAAACTTCAGAAATATATACATATAATCTAAATTATTATGGTGGTATACCATTTAAATATATTACATGTATGTGTGCATATTCCATTTTAAAGCATTAGTTAGACAACAAAATAAACTAAACAGTTGAATCCTTTTTATTTCCTGTAAGTTGTGATGGCGTTTAATGTATTCATGGAAAAGCCATAAAAACAATGTGGTATTTATAGCAATAAATAATGTACATGGGTGTTAGTATCAGTGTCAAGATTCTTTTGAGAACAGTGGCAATTATTTTACATTTTAATGGTCTTTTATTACCTGCTGCATTGTGCTAGCCTAATAAAATGCAGACGTAAAGGTTATGTTTTTTGTTTTTGATTACACACACACTACCATTGGTGTTCTTTCTCATTTGCATTCTGAAGATTGCCTAACCCTTAGTACAAACTCAAAGTGTATGTTAATAGGATTTGAATCTATTTAACCCATTCACATGGTATTCGATAGTCCATGATGTTAATCTGGAAAAGACCAATGGCCCCAGTAGCTAAGATCTGTATTGTCAAACATTGACTTTGAATGCATTGTAACTATATAGTGAAACCTCTCAAAGCCAGACCCTCTAAAAACCAGACTTCCCTCAAACCTGGACTTTTAATGTCATTTTTAAAAAATCAGTACACAACAGAATGTCTCGAAACTAAATACTATTTTAAACAGGACTATTTACTTGAAGCCCTGTGTGTCTGATTTAGAGGGGTTGCACTGTATAAACCCAGTCCATTGTTTTAATTCTGTATTTAAATAGTGACCATACTCAACAAGCACTGAAATGAGAAGTAAAATGTCATGTCCCCATTTGTTTTTAGTACAAAAAACTTAATATTGAAAAGCTTTAGAATAGTTATTTGTCTTTTGGTTAATATTTAATTTTGATTTTAAGGCAGTGTTTTTAAATGAGACTTTATCCAACAAATTGTGTAAGCACTTTAATTAATTTGTTTTTAAATAACCCCAAACAGTTCAGCAGGAAGACCCACAGATCTTACTTCTTATCTTGTCTGCATGTTTTTTGCTTGGTGTGAAAACAAACTGGCCTGCGCTGCAGCACAAATCAAATAATCCCATGGAAGTGGCATACCAATATCCAGGAGAATTTGTCAACAGCACAGCATGCTTTTTACTGTGCATGTGGGTGGCCAGGCTTGTCATGTTGGGTAACATGAACGACAGCCCTTTGTAGCTCTGTAGAGGAAGGATTACTGTATATAAAGCCATCACAAATTGTCTGTAAATGCGCCACGTCTGGTGTAGACGGATCACTTCAGAGGACATAGTAATTGGATGGGTATAAGTGAACGCAAGTTTTTCAACTTTTAAAATATTTTGTATCAACTTGAAGTAATGTTAAGGTCTTCCATTAATGCCCCAGATGTACATATAGGTACATACATGCCCTCTATCACTTGTTTATCCAGTATCCATCATCCATCCATCCATCTAACCATCCATCCACCCATCTGTCCGTCCATCCATCTGTCCATCCGTCCATCCATCCATCCACCCATCCGTCCGTCTGTCCGTCCATATGTCTGTCCGTCCATCCATCCATCTAACCATCCATCCACCCATCTGTCCATCCATCCATCTGTCCATCCATCCATCTGTCCATCCATCCATCCATCTGTCCATCCACCCATCTGTCCATCCATCCATCCATCCATCCATCCATCCATCCATCCATCCATCCACCTATCCATCCATTGATTTCATCCATCCATCGATTCATCCATCCAATCCATCCAATCCAATCCAATCCATATACATACATGTATATGCACATACACATATACATCACACACTCATTTTGTTCTTTAATACATTTGTACATTCACAAGCAATCTCTCCTGGAAGTCTGACTGAAAGTGAAATCTTCGTTCTTCCTCCATAACATTCTCAACCCTCACATATAACTCTTAGTACAACTGTTATTTGTCTGTAAAAAAACAAAGACCTCATTGTTTTTAACTTCCATCTGCTGCTGGGAAGTAGTTTGTTGTCACAACTTGTTATGCCTTGTAAACAACAAATCCTACCAAACAGTTTTGTGTATTTCTCTAAGATCACAGGCTCTGTGTTTTTTCTTTCTCCACTCTACTCCACAGGGAGTTTACTAAAACCAAGCTAAACAGATGAATTTAATCTGTTTGAGCTGTCAATGAAAAAGTTTTGCTGTTGAAAATAGAAGCACTTTTTCTTCTTCCTCTTGTCTTGCTCATGTTAAAAGGTGGTGGTATTTATGAAAAATATGAGTTTGATTTGGGAGATGTGAAGTGCTCTTGTAAAAAGCACTTCAATCCAGGTGACGAAGTTTTTGTTTCTTTTAATGTGATGGATGTGCTGTAACCACAATTAACGAAAACATGTTACACATTTTGTTGAAAAAAAAGGTATGTGTGTGTGTAATAGAGAGAGAGAAAGAGAGAGAGAGAGAGAGAGAGAGAGAGAGAGAGAGAGAGAGAGAGAGAGAGAGAGGGAGGGAGAGAGATAGAGAGAGAGGAGAGACAGAGGAGATAGGGAGAGGGAAAAGGGGAGGGGAGCTAGGGGAGAGAGACAGAGAGAAGAAAAGAGGAGGAGAGGGAAAGAGGGGAAAGAGAGAAAGTGAGAGAGAAGGAAAAAGGGAAGAGGAGAAAGACAGAGACAGAGAGACAAAGAATGGAGGATCATGTGTGCTTGGTTGCATATAATGTCATTCCAAGACCAAATAGGAGCCAATACATCTCTGGCACTTACGGTGTAAAAGACGTTGGCTGCTTCAGTGTTTTAGCAAGAGTGTTCATGGTGAAGCGGTTCCAGGTGTTTTCCAGTGAACTCGTATTTTTCTTCAGCTAGTGTGTGTTGAACCATGCATCTTAGTAAACACAATGCATCACGTCTGTAAATGACAGCTATCGAAAAAGTCATAAAATATTTTTTCAACTTTAGTTTAAAAAACAAAGTAAATTTTTTATTGCCAAGTTAAGTTTAATACTCAATGAAATATTGTATGTTGTATATTGATGTAATTTTTAAAGTAATACATGGTTTTTTTCTACAGAATTTTAAGATTATTTATGTTGAATAAGTACACAGTCAGACCTCGTTACCCTGGGTCACTTTGTCATTATATCGAAATTGCCAGTGTATTGAATTGTTATGAGTTATCTCCACTGCCAAAATAACGTAACAAAAAATACTAATTAATATTAACTGATGACTGAATAGCATTTAAATAATTAAAGCATTGCACTTATTATTAAAAACAACAAATACACGTCCATACGTGAAATATGTTTTTGAAAAACAACATCAAATATATTAAACAAAGCACATTCACTGTCAGTCTAATCAGGACATCTATGATTGGTACCCGTTTCATTTACAAAATATCATAAAAATAGAAGATTTTATTGGTTGAAGTTAATCCGTTAACTAAAGACTTATTTGTAAAAGCAATACATGTTTACAGATTTCACAGAAATCGGTAGCTTGGACAGCCTGTGACACAGTCGGCTCACTACAAGATCAAGGATTCTAAGTAGCTGTGTGTATACTACCAACATGCTATGGTATCTGTGATTATGTTAGTGTAAAGAGGTGTTGTCAGACATCGGATGCACATTTGTTCCTAATTTGCTCTGTCGGTGTCGGAAGGTGTAAATTCTGGTGTAATGAACAGAATAACACTGATGTACATTTGTTCCCGACAATTTGTGATCAGATGGTGTAAATGTTGTAGTAAAGATGGTCGTTGTAATGAGGTCTGACTGTATATTAATATGCAAAACAATATTCATTGAAACAACTAAAATTCCAAACACAGTTTATATTGTAATAATGGAAATGGCAAGTGAATATTTAAATCATGATGACTAGTTGCATTACCAAGCTTAATTTTACACTTGTATTAAATGCAGAAATCACAAATAAAGATACAGCAGTTTTATGCATGATGATATGTAGTTTTACACATGACTAATAAAAGAGTGAATCTGTGGTAAGAGTTTTAGTAGGTAATGAATCATTTAAAGAAATTGCCTTTAACTGTCTGTCATAAAAACTTAAAGAACTTTCATGTCATAGATTGATAGCTAGCTTCAATTGGATAATGTCTGCATCATAATAAACTAAAAGTGATCATTTGAAATAGTCTGCCTTGCTTGGTCTGGCACATTGCAATGAAACTGTTTCAGTCTCATTAATATGTAATGTATGTGATAATAATGTCATGAATAATATAGATGTGTTACATCCTGTCTCGAATGCAAAACTTTAAGTGCAATAAACTTTTGTCTTATCTTTATTGATATCTGTTGGTAAAGCAACAGCAAAGATAACAAGATCCCTTGGTTGATGTATATATATTTGCTATAAAATGTCCAAGAAGACCAAACTGTGAGTGCCAGATTTTCAGATCCTGTTTTTGCCTTACACAGATGTAACTACATACATTTACAATATAATTAAACCATCCATGTTAAAGAAAAACAGGCTTTGTCAGTTTGGTCCAAAATGTGTTTGATGAACGGACAGAGCCATGAAATAATTAGCTCAGTGATATGGCCTGATTAAATGGTGCCTGTAGTTTAGTCTTGTTTAGTCTTGGTAAGCTGTGGGTGACCAGCTGTTACACAGTGCAGAGATGGCAGACCTCCCAGGATCTGCTAACACACAATGAAGTGCAGTCAAATCTTCAGTGTGTTGATAGACAGTTGGAAACTTCAGCTTGTACTAGTATCTGGGTGGGTGATTTTAAACTATGTCATTTGTACCAGTATCTGGGTGGGTGATTTTAAACTGTGTCACTTATACTAGTATCTGGGTGGGTGATTTTAAACTATGTCACTAATCGTAAACTTATACCAGTATTTGTGTGGTGATTTTAAACTTCAGCTTATATCAGGATCTGAGTGGGTGATTTTAAACTTGTACCAGTATCTGTGAGTGATTTGTACTTGTAAGTAGGTAATTATGGGAAGTTAGATATGCATATAATTCAACACGTTGAGTATTATATTTGTTACACGTTGTGATATGATGCTATTCATCTTCAGTTACATTGCAATGGTCACATAAATGTTCTTTCACTGGAGTAAAGTGTTTTGTATGGCACCCAGTCTCTATTTTCAATTTGTGGTCACTAAGACGCAAGTTAGTGAAAGCTTTACGAAAGCCATCTTGAGCAAAATTCATGGATTTTGTTTAATAAAATGTATTGCATTTAAAATCAAACATACATAGCATAGTTACATGGTCTACTTTATACTAATTAAGTGCAGACCTGTCATAGACATTATGTTCACAATGTACTTTCACATTTTACCTCGTTACATTGTACCATAGACATTACTTTCACAATGTACTTTCACATGTTACCTGGTTACATTGTACCAGTTAACTGCACATTAGAGTTCATGAACATCCAGTCTGTTGACCAGTCTGATTTGTGTTGGCAGGTCATAGGTTGTTTGTTTGTTCATGGCTAATTGTGTCTGCCTATTGCAACACAAATACAGAGAAATGTGTCATCACTTGATTTCAGATTCACGTGATCGGCATGTCACAGCATCATGACCAGTTGTGCTCATGTGTTGCACTCTGACATAGAGAAATATACATTCACTTTGCATAATGCATAGGGGCGGGATGTAGCCCAGTGGTAAAGCGCTCATTTGATGTGTGGTCAGTTTGGAATAGATCATTGAGCTATTTTTTATTATTTTTTTATTTTATTTTTTTTAATGACGCACTCAACACATTATAATTACGGTTATATCGGCGTCGGACATATGGTTATGTCGAGAAAAAAACCCAGTGGTTAGCTGACGGGAATCGATCCTAGACCGACCGCGCATCAGGCGGGCACTGTACCACTGGGCTATGCTGCCCGCTTGAGCTATTTCTTGTTCCAGTCATGGCACCACAACTGGTACATCAAAGGCCATGGTGTGTGCTATCCGATCTGTAGGATGGTGCATATAAAAGATCCCTTTGCTACAAATGGGAAAATGTCAGAATTACCAAATGTTTTACATCTAGTAGCTGATGATTAATAAATCAATGTGCTCTAGTGGTGTTGTTAAAAGAAACAGCACCTTTTTAATTTTGTATACTGATGAAAAAAAATAAGGGAGAACATAAATAGCGGTACATGTAGTAGGATAAAATATTTTATCATATAATATCTTACTTTTCAGTGCAATCAAAGTATGTGATATTTTCCTTGATCACATACTTTAAGAATTTGATAACTTTGCAAATTTGATGTAAATTAATCGAGGTTACGGCACTAGGTTTATTGACGTACTTTGGTGACACTCCATAATTGACGTATGCATTCATATTCCTTAAATAAAAACATTTCAATGGCAATTTGACAATGAAAGCTGTCCAGCGTTCAGAAAACAAAAAATGTTAGGCCCTAATTTGTTTTGATGTAAGGACATCCAAAATGACGTCATTCAAGTTTGACGTCATTTCCATTCAAAAATACACCGCGCCACATATTCTTACGTCATTTGAATATGTAGTAATGGCTGACTGGAATTAAAGTTGCGTGTACAGTTTACAAAAACACGTTATATAAAGCTTGAGCTTATATGATAAAGAGATTATTACCTCTCGTGTATTTCGGTATCGTTAATATCATATGTTAGGAATAAAAATAATGTATTATGCTCGCCAGAGGCTCGCATAATATAATTTTTATTCCTAATATATGATATTGACGATACCGAAAAACACTCTGGTAATAACCTCTACTGACTGTTATTTTCAATAGAATCAAGGAGTTAACTGTGTTACAGACATTCAGTCCCACATTACATATATCATTTTTAGTGGCATAACTACTCAAATAATGAATTAAATTTGGTCTTAAATACCATTATTTCTTTCAGAAACTATTTATGGGTTACATCTACAAACACTTTAGGTAACCTGTTTTGTTTACATACCCCATATCACCATTAAGATTAGGATCATGAAGAGTAATTAAGACAATGAAAATTAAGACAATAAAAATTATGTCCTAAATATAATGTGCAAATACAAAAAAAAATGTTTTGTAAAATTAAATTTGTGTGAGTGATGGATGGACAAAACTATCGGTGGCACAATTTTTCAAGGCCTGACTAAGATCCTTTGGATTGTCTTGCATAGATATTAACTCTGGGTATGCCATTGCTAACAGGTTTTATGTCATTTGTGGTTTGCCTGCTAACTCCAAACATGTAGATGCTGATAAGCAATAAAACACAGACCATTTGTCTGAGAAATAAAAGCGTTATTATCAGTGGGTGAATCGGGCGATGGGGCAGGGTATGTCACCGATTGGTGTCGAGATTAAAGCACGCTGGGTGGGCTGTCAGTTAGGAGGACATGAATTGTTGATGGAAGTCTGCCATATTGAGCACTAGCATGAATTAATGGTCAGATTGTAGACATTTATCAGACACTGTTAATACAATATGCCAGTTAGACAGACACAGCTCAGTGCATAAACTGAAAGCCTTGTACTTTTTTATCCTTAGAGCTGATGTGGTTTAAATAACATAAAAAATATATAATGTTGAAATTCAATTTGTACCTTCTTAAAGTAAACACTATATCAGTTTTATGTACATAATAAAATGTAAATTTCTGTGTATGTAGTTTAAATAAGACCTTTTACAAATCCGGTCAGCATCCTCATGGAAACATAAATAAAACTACAGTGATTCTGTCAGAAAAAAACTTTGGGGTATGGCGCTATGGAATTGAATTCAGTCATGGTCAACAGGGGTTATAGGGGACCTCCCTAGAAAGAAAATGGATTAAGTTTAGAGTTCGGGTTAAGAAAATCATAACATAATAACAGTAATTAATTTTGTTAAAAGGTTAACTTTAAAAAAAATCAACAAATATTTTGGGTATAACACCATACCCGTTTTACTATCTGGCAGAAACCTTGAACTAGGATACATGGTTTAAAATGTACTTTAAATTGCTTTCCTTACCTGTGCCCACAAAAAATACAAAACCAAAACAATTCATGTACAAATTCATATTTTAAAATATTGTTAACAAAATTTAATATGTTATAGAAAAGATCAGTGAACATACAGCACAACTTCATAGGGTTATATATTGCATCAGATAAAATAAACGATAAATCTTATTGGATATATAAACATTCTTCAAATGAAAATTTCTAGCAAACATTTGTTACTAAAATCAAACATTTATAAAATATGTGACTCCTGCATAACATACATTTGTGGTGCTGTTCAAATATGTTTTATTCATTATCAGCACTTGTTATTTGGCATCTCTAAAAAAGTAAAAGTAAAAAAGATAAAATAAAATTTTATGTACATATTCCACATATGGAAGTGGATAGAAAATTTCGGTGAACAAAATAAACAATTTATCACACATATGACCTCTGCATAACAAACATTAATGATTGTGTGAAACACATTTAAAAAAAAACAAAAACAAATTATTATGAGCACTTGGTGACATGTTGTTTGGCAACTCTTATGTTTCTATGGTATTCAGGTTAAATGCACAGTAGTTTTGACCTAATACTAATTCTTGAAAGCACTCACAAAGTCATTAGCTGTCTTGATACCCGGCAAACACAAGCTTGCCAAAAACAGAGATTACCCCTTCAGTGGTTTCCACGGAAGATCTACGCAGCGCACAGTGGTTTGTGTAGTGCCTGACCGAGGCCGTCGCTCTCACGAAAGTGTTTTTGCCATCCTGAATGAAGAATTGATGTTGAAAAATGTAGGTAATGCGAGAAATGTCAAAAAATGCCAAGGTCGTCCGTGAAATGTCTGACTTTGCCTATAGGTTGGTTCACAGAAAATAGAGAAAATGTTTGGCAGTTCACACATTTCAGTGATGGCGTGCATCGTCTGTGAAGGACTTCTGTGCACCTTGTAATGCTTCTGATGATTTGAGTAAAACATCGTTATGCAAGAACAAAACGTTTTCACCTTCAGTCAATGGGAGAATCATCATTATAGAAGACAGGGTGTTGGGGTTGGGGGTGAGGTGTGGTAACTACCCCTCCATTGCTAAAGCAAATTTTCGCACTTGAGCAAAAATTAACTTACCTAAATCTTTTCACCATGTTTTTCCATTATCTACTGTCAATATGAGTTAATGTACATAAAAATGTGTAGTAATTCATGTACAACTCTATATAACTGTATGGTAGATACTCCAGTGTTTAATTTGCAAAAAAAGAAATCAGCCTAACTACCAACATTTCACACACAAAATTAGTCACAAAAGTAAACTTAAAATGTTTTGTGAAATTGGCTGCAGAACTTTATTTTGTCAGAGACTAAAATCCACCACAAAGTATCCAACAAATGAACATGTACATGAGTGGGGTTCTAGTGTTTGTTGTTTGCCCATTGTAGCTAATAAAGCCCCCCCCCCCTCCCCATTAAACTGCATGTCATGATTTCCATATGTGTTGATACCTAATAGCTTTTGATTAAACAATGCACAGGGATGTTGTTAAACAAACATTTCTTTCATATAATCAAACACTGAACAATGCAGGTTTGTGGTGTTTTTTCTTCCAAGACTTGAACCGAATATGCCCGGCGCAAGCAATACTGCATGTGTCTTGGTGTACCCGTCATATCACCTAACCAGACCACACTTGGCTTTTCTTATTTATTATATGAAGTGTTATATAAGAACTTGGCTAAATCTCCTAGATGGAAAGATAGGTTCAGCTCCATGGGTGGGGGATCTGCTCTGAAATGGGCTCAATGAGAACTGTCTTTGCCCAGCAGAAGCGTCCAATGGTGTATGTGTGTGCGCTGGTCCATGCTCCGCTGCATTTGAATGTTTTAATTCAACAGATTGTAGTTTTTCACACTTTTTTTTTGTGGATGAAATATGGGCTAACCTGTCAAGTTTGGCAAATTACACGTTGTCAGGTTAAGCATAGTGAAATGAAATTCAATGCTTCAATGGGCCTTGTTTGATGTTGGTGTAATGCTTTTTTTCAGTATGGGCAAAAGTACATTAATAAAAAGTATGATATATGTATAAAAACACTAGTATTATGAAATACATTTTAAAATATGTTACTAAATGAATAGTTTTAAAGCTACAGAGGTTAGGTTTTAGGCAGTGTAAAATAGTTTTGACTATTTTAGCCTCTTTATTATTAACTTGAACATTACTTAGAATGTTTTGATTAAATTATCAATTTTGGTAAATTAAAATGTGTTTCTGGTCATCCTGGTATTTCTAGTGGCTCAAAATGCATTGTATATGGAACAGAACAGATATTTAGATGTATTGTGTACATATACCTTTGAAACTAATGTTTAAAGCATCAGAGCTTGATTTGTATTGTACATTTTTGGTTGGAGTATTGTGATATATGTAACTATAATCTATTCTACCATTGTTTTACAATGATCAACATGTTCTGTGTAAGACTCGGAGAAGTGAGTGTCGTGTGTGTGTGTGGGCCTAAAAAAAAGAGTTAAGTCCAAGGACTGTAAAATCCTTAATCTACTACTGACTGTGCCAATGCTATATTTATTCTGTACAACAACAACATAGTCTACAGTGCATATAGCATTAACTGCCCATTTTGATATATTTGTATTGCTAAGATACACATTTAAATTTCTTTTATTTCAAACACATGTGGTGTAATATTAATACGTCTACAGTACCGTCAGTTTTATGTAAGCATTAAAACCAATGTTTGTAACATCCCCCACCCAACCCCATCCCCCCTCTAAAACAAATCCATTACAGTTTTGTACTTGAATACTATAAACTAAATCTCTTGCAGGCTTGCTTCCTAAATTTGTTATTTTGGTAGAGAAGAAAATAAAGTGTAATGTCTTCAGTGCTGTGAGAGCAGCACCGTTTGTGGGGTATATCCCTCCCGGTGTGATGCCTTCCAGAGATGGAGTACTGTAATGGCTCCCATAAGCTCAGTCTGGGCCATCCTGAAAGTTGTGTGCGTTGTTATGCCACCACAGATTGCATTGCTGGAAGATCTCTTCCAGGGGGCAATAAATGTCTTCAGTATTTTCTGAGGGGCTTGGTAGACAGAGAGCATGTTCTCTTAAAAAGACTTTTGGAGATTGCTTGGAGCTTTTCGGGTTTTTCTTCTCAACTGTTTTTGTCATTAATGATGCTGACATTTTGTAACTTTCTTTAATGTATGGTGGCAGATGTTTTTTGTTTTTTCCCCATTATATTTGGCTGTAAAGTTTATATATGGACATAAAATCATTTTATGGTTATTGAGAAAGGAAGTTTATTTTTATTTGTGAGATTAACCCAATAAAGTTGGATTTTAACATTTTATTTTAGTATAAATTGTCAAATAATGTTTGATCTTGATAGTCACTTAGAAATTTTGTTAGTATCTATTTCATTTATATTTCCTTTTTCAGTTAAAATTGCTAAGATAAGATAACTTCATTGCAACTGCATTTGTTTCAGTTTATTGCAATACAGCTCTTCTTCTTTTTTTTTCAATTCAGTATAGTTTAATTAATTTCATTCTTATTATGCATAGATTCATTTCTGTGCATATTTTCAGTGCTTCTAGATTATGGTAGCCCCACTCCCATGGCTAGTGATGTTCAGTGTTGTGCTAGTAAATAATGACTAGAACTAGCCCAATGGCTAGTGAAAAAAAAAATCTTGTCCAGTGCAGCATTTACATATTTTGCAAATATAAATATCCTTCCCCCTCTTGAGGTGACATATTTGATTATTACTATTAGTAAAAATAAAATTATATTTATTTAAAGTAGGGTTAGTGACTATTAAAGTAGGGCTAGTGAATATTTAATCATGGCTAGTACATTTTAAAAATCACTGATCCCATGGCTAGTGGATTTTTATAAAATTCTAGAAGCACTGATATACCATACAGTATTATTTATTAAATACAAATAATATATTGTCATATCTCAGTTCAATACGAAGTCAAGGATGATTTCATAAAAGCTTTTAGTTTGTATAATATTGACTGTTTCAGGTCATAAATGTTAAAACAAAACAATCACTGGGTAATGAGACCACCACAATAAAGATTCACATTTAATCTGTGAGTAGTCTTAATTTGGTTTTTAGCTGTTCTTTTGAAAGTTTTGTAGTATAACGTATACACTAACATGTGTTCTGTCTGTTTTTATTTTTCAGAAAAATTACAGGTTTACCAGAATATTTAACATGGAAAATGTTGAATCCAAGAGGATTGGTCACAGCAATGAAAGAATATGCAAAGTATTCAGGGATCTATTTTCCTGTAGAAGCACTGGAAGAAGTTTTTGATAGGGTGAGGATTGTATTCATGAACCTTGCAATATTAGCAGATCTAAAATTGTTTGATACAAGTAGTATATATGTAGCCAACCATTTCCTGATGCACATTTAATTAGCAAGAGGAGATAAGCCCAGATAGCATTAATATGTTGGTCTGTTGTTGCTGTTTTTTTTGTTGTAAAAATGGTCACAGTTGGAATTTACTTTTGCACCAAAGTTACCGGTAGTAGTTAATGAGTGACAGACTAGTAATAACCAACACCAGTGACAGCCACCAACATGGCTTGCCTATCCAAAATGATGGTTGGGCCAATGATGCAGATCTAATGGCAGCAAGCTAACTTTGAATTACTTTGAATTGCATTCAGTACAATACTACAACTATTATTTTGGTTTGATTTTTTTTATTAATTACCACATGTAATACAGTTCATATTTGCACACTGTGTAATAACAAAATCTCTCTTTTTAACAGGCAGGAATTGGTTCAGCTTACCAGGAAAAGCCATGTTTGAACCCCTACGACCCCGAGTGTCCCACCACAGCCCCTAACAAATACAACAAACAGGTAAGCAGTTGTGTGTTTTGTGAAAAATACTCTAGATAGATATCTGGTTACTGTGGTCATGAAAGTCAGTCAGTCTCGGACTCAATGACCAAGGCCATAAAAACTTAATGGATTTAAGCCGAACCTGAAGTTGAGGCTTGGTTTTATGTAAGTAATGTTCATACATACTCAAAATTACACGAGTCATCTTGGTTTTTTCACCCCACTTATTATTTTTTTCACAATGAAAAATGTATTTAATATTGAAGTTTTTTCACTTACTAAACCTTTTTTATAATTTGACCACGCTGTTTTTATCTCATTCCGTATTTAATCCTGGTTTAATTTGACCTCAGTTTAACCTATTTCTTTTCTCACTATATAAGCCTGGTTTAATATGACCACACACTGAAAACTCTATAACACTGTTGGCCCTCTAGTAAATTATTTTTCTCTGACTATGTAAGCCTGGTTTAATATGACCTCAGTTTAACAACCTGTTTCTTCTCTTATTCAGTAAGCCTGATTTAATGTGACCTCAGTTTAACCTGCTTTTCTCTCACTCTTTAAGCCTGGTTTAATATGACCACACACTGAAAACCCTATGACACTGTTGGCCATCTAGTAAACTGTTTTTCTCTCACTCTGTAAGCCTGTTTTAATTTGACCATGTGAGAAGACACAAAGTATCAATGGATGGTTCTGGAGAGGGGAGCCTCTATTCTTGAAAACATTTTCTGTGGAACAAACACAGCTTTGAGTCTGTGATAATGAGTATTTTCTTTACGTGAGCAGTAACCATCTCGTCATGCTAGGTGTGTGATTTTGTACATTTTCATCCAATAGCTTCATATGGAAGCAAGCTTTTCATCCCACGGGTAAACAGTTGTAAACAGTCACCATTGTTCGGCTAAGAAAGCCCTTGCTCTAAAGCATGACCCTTCGTCTGCTACCATACGACACTTGTCCGGGAGTATCACCCTACCTTTACTATTACAAGTTGGTGTTATTGCTTGAATAAATTTTGTAACTCCCTTCATGTGTGCGGTGGAATTTTTCTTCCTTAATGTGCAATTTTTTGCAGGCTGATAGTTATTTGGATAAGGCCGCAGCCTCTCATATGTCGGTTGTTGTTGAATTATTGTATTTGGCTTAAGGGAAATTCAATTTACCTGACTCTGTTCTTGCCATGATACAGATCTTCCAGCAGCTCAGGAGTTGAAAAAAATACTCGGTGCAGTCAGTGAATCTAGTGATAGATTTGTATTCTGATGTACATCTGTTTTCACAGGATTTATTTTGAAGTCAAAAGAGAATGTCTTAAGATGATGAATCCTTTCTAAGACATCTGAGTGCCGATTTTGTAACAGCATAGACTGTATCATGTCAGCAGATGTATTGTTTCATGTAGCTGAAATAAAAAAGAAATATAAATAGTCCAAATTCATATTAAAGACTTGAGACTCACATTGAAGAATTCAGACTCACACTGAAGAATTCAGACTCATATTTTAATAGTCCTGACTCAAATTTAGGAATCCAATTACTGTTTTAGTGTTAGTTGCATTTGGTCTTTGTTCAGCAACAGTGAGCAATGCTATTTGACAGGTTCCCAAAGTGATCGTTGGGTTTAATGTGTAGACAGTGAGTAAGGCTATTTGACTGGTTCCCAAAGTGATCATTGGGTTTAATGTGTAGAATCAGTCTAGTGAGCACCATTCTGTTCTGTCTGGTTGTGAACTTTGACTGACTACACTCCCCTGTTATTTTAATAAGTTTGTAGTTGAATTACTTCAGATGCTTTCTGGAGGTAATCATGTCTGCAAATTTAAAAGTCAAGACTCAAATTTAGCTCTAAGATAATCTTAAGTGTATAACTACTATACATACTTTTAGGTGATCTTAACACTAAGGTTGTTTCCTGTCAATGCTATACAAAGCTTAATGCAGATTCTAAGATATGTGCTTTGAATTTAAGCATAAGCTATGATTTTCAAGCATGGACCAGAAATGTTAAGAATAATAGCATGAGGTCTCTATGTACACTTATTAACTGCAAAAGTCAGCTTAGCTTTTCAGTCCAGCTGAACTAGTTGTATGTGACCAAGGCCTATCTAGCACAGGCACCTTAGTACAGTGATAAACAAAGATGTCACTGAAAAGTGTTATAGTTGATTTTTAAAACTTTTATTCAGAAGATTTGTTTTATTAATGAAAAATATAATAGCAAAAACATTTTCAACTTTCGTTAAAAAGATTGGATTTTTGGAGGGTATTTTTTAAAGTGTTTACTTGTTTTGTTCTGCTACCTCTAGAAAAATGTTTGTGGTTGTGAGCACATGTGTCCTTTGTAGTATCAAGTGGGTATGGATCACGTACTGAAGGATAACCTTAATGATGTCACGTTTACAAAGCCTATTAGGACTCTGTTGCATTTACCTACAAGTCTATTTACAATTCACTGTTTTGCTTACAATTTTTTTATCTTTAATTGACCCATGAAAAATCTTCCTGTATGGGCAGCACCCATTCTTTTGAAGCACATTTAATGGTGCACAAAAGGATTGTGCTGCTGAATGCCAGTTTTCAGTCGTGGGGTCATGGCGTTCAATAAAATATCTCAAAAGATTTATTTTAACCAAATCTTTTTTTCTCTATATCATCCACAATCAGAATAATGAAGCATAAAAAAGAAAAGTTATTTGTAAAGTATGAGAGGTGTTTTAGTGCAACTGATATGAGAGTTTCGAGTTGTGACCTATGCCACCCATAGTGTTGTCATTGGTTACACACAATTGATCTTTTCGAGAGCATGTCAATAAGCATGCATTTCCTCCATTATTATTGCTCAGGTGCAGGAAAATCAGCTTATCGAAGTGAAAATTTTATTTGTATGTTTCGTGTTCAGAAAATAAGAAATTTTGTCTTCATTGTTACTTGGAATGTCTTTTTTTCATGCCGAGATGTGTCAGGGAGAAAAAAACCCTTAAAATGAGTATATGAATATTTCATTGCATGAAATTGGGAATTAGAGTTGTATTTATTATGTGCACATGTTCATAAAAATATATCTTTAAGGTGGAGAATTACATCATAGCAAGAAAGCTGATGTTACTTATTTATAACACTAGGTTCATTTTAATCGTATATCTGAATTGTAATATGGGTGAGTGTGTGGGTAGATGGGTAGATACATGGATTTCATTTTAACAAATGTACTTGTATTGAAATGGGGAATTAACCTATAAGAGAGAGAGAAAAAGGTTTTTTCCTTTGCATGAATGGGAGAAGAATATAATTTTCTTGTTAATTTATGTGCTGTGATTTCCTCATTGTCAGAATTTAGCTGGAGAAGTCACTGAACTCTGCTGATGTGGGGACTGCTTGATTTACAACATACTGGTATACTGCATATATATATGTTAAAGATAGCAAGCAGTATTGAGTTAGGTTTCACGGAATGCACCCTATCAGGCATCGAATATGGTGCTTAAAAGTAACCAGTTATATAAGTATATAAAAAGGTGTCATATTTTTGAAAAAAGGGAGAGATACTTTGCATGTATATCCAATTATCAGGCATGGAAACACAGTGCTTAAAAATATCCAATTATATAAGTATACAAAACAGTGACATCTTTTTTTTTTAAAGAGAGATACTTTGCATGTATGTCCAACACCATATAATTGTAATTAAAATATGTTGTGTGAGTCATTAAATAAAAGAATTCTTTTTTTTCTTCTTTTTTCTTCTTCTTTTTTTCTTCTTTTTTTTTCTTTCTGTATTAATACAACTTAAATATTAACAAAAATTATACAGCAATGAAATGGATGAGTAAAATGAGTTTGACTTTTGTTTCGTCCAGATTCCCGACCTTGGTGGAGAGATGACCAATGGGTGTGCTGGCTTTGCCACCAAGTACATGCGCTGGAATGAAGACCTTATCTTTGGGGGAGTGAGGAAAAACAAGACAGGCCATATTGTTAGGTATGTTGCTTAACCTTTTTTTGTTGTTTTTGTTGTTTGTTTCTTTGCTGGGTTTTTATTTTGATAAATAGTTCCTTTTCTGGAATTATGAAGCCATTGTTTTAAAAATATTTTTTAATTTTTACTTCTTGTTATCTGACAAACCTAATATGGTCAGAGTCAGATCAGATTGAAGTTTTCAGCCATAATCTTTTTTCAATGGTTTTCAGTATACTAATAACAAAAAACTATTGTGAAAATAGTTACATGGTTACAAACAAGGGGCTGGGGCCTAATTCACAAAGGTCTCATAAGCTCTGCTAGACAACAAAGCATCCTCTTTGCAAGACTTTTAGCATTGCACTGTGAGATCGCAAAGTTGCCCATAGGTTATAGAACAGTTTAGTATGACAGTATTGTTTTTATTAATCTTTGTAAATTTGAATTTTAAATCTAGAACATTGAAATTACAATGAAGTTCATAAAAACTGTATACACCTTGTTTCCAGAATTGAAGCGTTCCAGTCAATAATCCAGCTGATGGGTGAGAAGGATCTGTTTGAATACCATGACAACTCAATGAAGGTGACGAGTGTTGACTGGAGTCTCGGTATGGCTAAGCAGGTGCTTGAGGCTTGGCAGAGGAACTTCTCTGAGGTAGGATGTAGAAATATCACATTGGTTTTCACATATGTGTCCCCCAAAAATGTATTGCCGTAGGAATACTACTATCTAATGAACTGGTAATGGTTTTGTTCTTGTTGAGAATATTGTCAGCAAGCACAAATGCTAGAAACAACCTGAAAAAATATTCCTCTTTCAAAGAATTTAATGCAAATATTTTCTATAAGCCTTGATTGCATGAATTGTTTGGTAGTAAAAGATTATTTGATAAACTTTTATATAGCTATGAATAGGGATTTTGTTCACTGATGAATTGAAATTAATTGTTTGACTTGACAGACAGTATTATTTTAGAGAATTCAAGTAATGTTTGAAACCATGGAAGAATTTTTTTATATAAATTATAGTGAAAGTATCAAATATTTAGTTTTCAACTTATTAAACATGTAATAAATAAAAAAAAGGAGTACTATTTGTTATGTACTTTAATGATTTGCTATATGTTTTCAGATTCTGAACAAGTTCACCAACGACAGTTCTCGAGACAATGTGTACGCCTTCTCCTACACCTCACTGTTAGACATTATGAGAGATTTCTCCAGTGTTAGCATCGTCAGAGTGGCACTGGGATATGTACTCATGGTATGTACCCTATCTCTGCACTAACATGTAGCATTATGTGAGACAAAGTCTGATGGTATTTGTTCTCCTTCTATGCTGTTTTATATCATTTTACTTAAGTCTTTTGAGTCTAAATGTTATTAAAGAATGATTTTAATTAGTAAAAAACAATAGAAAACCATTTCTTAATCCAGTTTTAAGTGTTCTCTCTTTCTCTCTCTCTCTCTCTCTCTCTCTCTCTCTCTCTCTCTCTCTCTCTCTCTCTCTCTCTCTCTCTCTCTCTCTCTCTCTCTCTCTCTCTCTCTCTCAATTTAACATATATCAAGTAATTAGGGTGCAGCAGTTAATTATTATCATTGATATCAGACTATACATATTATATAGCCTTATTTTCAAACCTTTATTATTATAAATTACCTAATCTTTTCATGATCTCCAATTGTTTTCTCTCTTATATTAACATTAATTTAATGGACTCCTGATGATTGTTTTCAGTTTGTATATGCGTGTGTGTCACTGCTGAAATGGAACGATGCTGTTAATTCTCAGAGTGGAATCGGAATGGCCGGGGTTTTACTTGTGTCACTCTCCGTGGCAGCAGGACTAGGCATCTGCTCTGTTCTGGGGATAACCTTCAATGCATCCACCACTCAGGTTAGTGTACTGCTGTGTTAATGTCTTTCTAACCATCACTGTAAATGCTGGTAAAGTTAAACGTAAAAACAATATATGGAAGTACCTACACAAGAATGATTTTCCATAATAATTCAGTCATTGACAAGAATAATTTGTGATTAAAACACTTATTTCCAAATCAGAAGAATAATAGAAGCTTAGTGTTTTTAGTGTGTGGGTTTTTGGAGTGGGTGTTTTTTACTGGGGTGAGATTTGTAATGGCTAGTGGACTATTTATTTAAGTACATTGTTTCAGTTATAAGTTTGTCAGTTAAAAGACATGTCTGAAATGTATTTCAAGGTTTTTTTCATTTGGTTTTTCAGATTATTCCATTTCTTGCCCTTGGTTTGGGAGTGGATGATATGTTTCTTATTGCTCACACACATGCAGAAAATAGCCTGTGTAAAGTTCCAGTCAATGTAAGTTTCAACTTATTTATTATTATATTATTTAAATTAATTAAAACAATATTAGCTGTCATGCTAAGCAGTTCGTTTGTCTTTTAATATATATCTTATATATTTAAATTGTTATTGAGGATTGTTTTTCAAAATGGCATTGTGCAGATTTAGTGCATACAAAATTGTTGAAAAAAAGCATCCTACACAACTGTTTGTCTGTAATTGTATAAAGAATACCACATGTTTCTCCTTGCATGTATATTGAATGAATGAAAAACGGTAATGTCTTCCTATCATGAACTCAAAATTGGCTAGTGAATGTCTGTTTTTTATCATATGATTTCTCCATAATTATGAAATGGATCTTAATTGTATATAAAAACCACCTGGTGATAAACAAAGTTAACTCTCTTGGGTGGTCTTTTGTAAACAATTTTGACTATATTTCTCCATGTCCTAATTGAAATGCAAGCCAGGAACATGTGCATTTGGGTGTGCACAAATATTTAAAAGCGTTTACATTTCCTTCAAGAGGGATACATACAGTTGGAATGAATGGGCGATGTGTTCAGCTGTTGCTGGTTTACGCAGCTTTTCTTTGGAGGAAATTGCCCAACATAAATTTTCTTAGGACTAAGTGGTGCCACAATAACCTGTCAACTTGTTTTGTCACTTGTTTACTCACCTCTGAGTGCTTTCATCTGCCAGGAATCCCCTCAAAACAATCCTTTTGGTTGTGCTTTCTTGCTCAAAACCTATATACACCTCAGAGGTGTAGTGTTTAAGCCATCAGACTTAAGCTTGGGAGGTACTGGGTTCACAGCCCAGTACCGGCTTTCACCCATAGTGAGTTTAATGACTGTGGATAGCTGTACGGTCACTGTAGTGGTTAAGTCATTAGACTTATGGCTGGGAGGTAACCTTCTGGCTTCCACCCACAATGAGTTTAACAACTCTGAGGGTAGGTGTACGATCACTTAGCTGACTTCTCTCACACTAACAACTTACCTACTGTCCTGGACAGACAACCCATATAACTAAAATGTGTACCCAAGACAGCATACTTGAACCATAAGTGGATATAAGCACGGAAATTAGTTGAAATGAAATGAATGAAATCAAAACTTAGTTTAGGACTCTTGGTGCCATATTATGTACAAGTGTAAATTGAATTCTTTCCACTGCTATAGAAGAGTCGGATTGTGTCTATCTGTCTGATTGTATGAGCTTCATTCTTTTGTTTATTTTGTCATTGTGTCTGTTCATGTGTATATGTATGTATGTATGAATGTATGTATGTGTGTATATGTGTGTGTATGTGTGTATGTGTATGTGTGTGTATGTGTATGTCTGTCTGTATGTATGTATGTATGTATGTATGTATGTATGTATGTATATATGTATGTAAATTAAAGCTGCAGTATCTGGCTTCAATTGTATACAATCAAGTTTAGGTTCAAATATAAGCATAACTGCACTTTTAATTCACTCGCGAGTTGTCATCATTAACGCATAATTATATCGTCAAATGCTTACTACACAGTTAGAACAATTCTCGCCATTTTGTAATACTGAGCAGATTCTAGCAGCCAATTCCTAGCAGCCAATTATGCTAGCAGCCAATTATGCTAGCAGCCAATTATGCTAGCAGCCAATTTCAGCAGACACTGAACTCATACGCCTTTTATAATGTGTATTGTGGTGTGGTCTGTACGAAACTAGTTGGACATCCTATATTACCGTAGTACCGTAGTACAGGAGTTTTAAAGTGCTACTTCAGATATTATAAAAGTGCTTAATAAAACAGTTACGTATTTATATGGATATTAGTAACTATAAGACTGTGAAAATGAATCTTAGTTGATATTTTTTGTTGTTGTTATTTTTATATAAAGATACTCTTTAAAACTTTAAAATTCTTAAGTGGGGTGAATTAGAGGATAGCTCAATAGTGTTGCTAAAATCACTATGCTAGTTTAAAAAACCTTTTGGGTAGGGGACTAGACTGTTCACTAAAAATAAGAAAATAGTATGTATAAAAATAATATATAATTTGAAGTCTAATAAATGGCCTTAAATTCAGTATAACTGTTGGTTGAAATAATAACTCTTAACATCACATGATTTACAACAAGAACCTCCCAACCCCCCAACCCCCCACCTGTCAAATGTAATATTATATGTCTGGTGTTTATTTGTATTAATTTTTCTACATACATTGTATGTTTGTTATACAAATATATGACATTTGCACTGAAGTAGTATGAAATCTGTTACCAGTCAACTAATATTCATCTGATATCCTGTTGTGAAGTTTATTTAAATAATTTCATCAATTCCATATTGGCCTAACTCCGTTTTGTATAAGATTGCATACATGTGTATATTAAAAGACATGAAACTGAGATATAAGCAATTCTCTGATTGAAATAAGATCAGCGTTTCCATCATGTGGTTTTGTCTTGTCAGTGGATTTGTTCTGATGGAGTTTTCCTGACTGTACAGGCCACACAGATACCACAGAGGGAGGCTTCTCTTTCTTCAAGTTCTTTCACAGGAGATGATAAACTTACACTTAAAGTACCAGCAGTCAGCCGGTAGATAGTGACTAGATAAGGAGAGTTTGTTACACTGTAAGCAATCATCGGCCTGGGGGTGTAGTCGTTATGCCATTGGATTTAAGGTTGATAAGTACTGGGCTCACATCCCCGTACTGGCTCCCACCCAGAGCGAGGTTTTATGACTTAGTGGCAAAGTGTAAGAGGATGTAAGGCACCTACACCAACTTCTCTCTTTGAGGCTCTAAATTTCAAAGTTTTGAGATCTCATCAGCATTTCAAAAAAACATCTTAGTATAATAACTACACTGTGTAATTACATCACATCAGTATTCATAATTTTTTTTTTTTTGTGTGCTACACCATGATACGCTACTCTTTACCACTTTTCATCTCCCTCTCAAGGATAGCTAGTATCTATGGCCCCAAGGAAAAATAGTATCTATAGTCTCACACATGCAAATACAGATGGTATGATGGTCACAAGATCCACTGTCATAGAAATGTTAATTTTGGAAGAATCTGTGCAAGTTGGGCTAGGGCTGGAACAGATTTAAAATTGGGATGAAGGTCTTGGGCTGGGACAGTTGTAGAACTGAAATGCAGGTTTTGGGAGCTAGGGCTGTTTCAGATTTGGGATGGACATCTAAGCTGGGACAGTTTTAGAATTGAAATGAATGGTTTGGAACAGTTTTAGATCAGGGATAATAGTCTCAGCCTGGGGCAGTTTTGGAATTGAGATCTGGGGCTGGGACAATTGTAGAAATAAAACAAAGGTTTGAGCACTGGGACAGCTTTAGATCTGGGATAATGATCTGGGACTGGGACAGTTATATAACTGGGATGAAGGTCCTTCATGCTAGAGTAATTTTAGAACTGGGTAAAAGATCTGGCATTGGGGCAACTTTAGGATTGGAATCTGGAGCTAGGACAGGTTTAGAACTGAGAGAAGAACTAGGACAGAGACAGGAACAGGTTTATAACTGGGGGTGGGACAGGGACAAGTTTATAATTGGGATCTGGGGCTGGGACAAGTTTATAACTGGGATGACTTGGCAGAAAGGAAAGGGGTCTGTACATACTTAGCCACCTGTGTTTGTAGTGGCAGTCAGCAGCTTGGCTGGTTTCCTGTTGATACAGGCAGGCTCAGTTTGCTGCTGTGGACATTGCATTGTTGGTGGCCTCAATCACAATATTCAAGTGTTTGGCTTGTTTGAAAATCTTCTTAAAGTCTCCACTGCTGGTACTCACAGTCGATCGGTCTTTATAATATATCCCCCACTTCCTTCTGTGCCATACCCATGCAAATATTTTAATTCTCCTTTTGTGATTTATGGAATTTTAGATTGAACACCATGAACATAACAATGTAAAGTTGAAGTATACCCTCTCTCTATCTCTCTAACTCTTTCTCTCCCTAACTCTCTCACTCTCCCTAACTCTCTCTCTGTTTTTGTGTCTATCGTGATCTGTCTTGGTAGTCATTAGATTACAAGTCTGTCCACACAAATAGGTATAAAACTTCAAATAAATCAAATCAGTGTTATACCTAGTTGGGCAGGGTTGGGTGGAGTTGGTTAGCAGTTAGAAAGCTTTTGCCATCACCATGAGAGAGAGAGTGAACAAGTTACCTTTTTAGTTTAAAGGTGCCTATTTTGTGGCGAAAACTGTATATTACTCTACTGTGATTCGTTTTTCACTGTCTCGCTAGTTATTTTACACTATGTATGGCCCTGGCAATATATTTGATTTGATTACAAATGGTGCAGTACTGTGCAATCAAATGTCCTATCCCTTTGTACAATCATTTCTATAACCCTGTGATACCACTATTTACACAGGCCTATGAGGCTTTTCACACTATACATCTGTAGATTATATACTACAGTCCACCCTGCTCAAACAGCCACCTCTGTGAAATGGCCATCTGTTTACAGAGGCTAAATTATAATTCTTCCAGATATGTCATCAAGAACAAATTGATCTATATTAAGCAGCCATGTCTTAAGAGCAATATATTATTCTAAATTTCCAGTCAAATACAAATGGACCTGTATTAAATAGCCACCTGTCTAAAGAGACCACATTAATTATAATTTTTCCAAATATTTAATTTGTTACAAACTGACCTATATTAAACAACCACCTGTCTTAAGAGACCAACTTTTTTACCAAATCATTTAACTGAATACAACTGAATTAAACAACTGTTGATCTTCTTATACCATATTTTTACTTCTTTCAAAGTTATTTAATGTTGGTTCATCTGTATGTATGTTCGTAGGTAGAATTCAAAGACAGAAAGTGTACAGTTTAATATACAGCTGTATGTTATTATCTATGTTGTTACTAGTTCAT
>JAECMU010081903.1:0-12502 GCA_016106625.1 Dracogyra subfuscus
ATTACCTATACCACCAACTATCACCCATAATACCACCGCTATCACCCATATCACTAGTTATCATCCATACCACAAGTTATCACCAATACCACCAACTATCACCCATACCACTATCACCAATACCACCAGCTATCACCCCATATCACCAACTAACACCCATACCACCAACTATCACCCATACCATCAGCTATCACCCATACTACCGTTATCACCCATACCACCAACTATCGCCCATACCACCAATTATCAGACATACCACCAACTATCACACATATCACCAACTATTACCCATACCACCAACTATCACACATATCACCAGCTATCACTCACACCACCAACTATCACACATACCACCAACTATCACATATACCCCTAGCTATCACCCATACCACCAACTATCACCCATATCACCAGTTATCACCTATACCACCAACTATTACCTATACTACCAACTATTACCTATACCACCAACGTTCACCCATATCACCAGCTAATGCCCATACCACCAACTATCACCTATACCACTAGCTATCACCCATACCACAAGTTATCACCAATACCACCAACTATCACCCATACCACTATCACCAATACCACCAGCTATCACCCCATATCACCAACTATCACCCATACCACCAACTATCACCCATACCATCAGCTATCACCCATACCACCAACTATCACCAATACCACCGTTATCACCCATACCACCAACTATCGCCCATACCACCAATTATCACACATACCACCAACTATCACACATATCACCAACTATTACCCATACCACCAACTATCACACATACCACCAACTATCACCTATACCCCTAGCTATCACCCATACCACCAACTATCACCCATATCACCAGCTATCACCTATACCACCAACTATTACCTATACTACCAACTATTACCTATACCACCAACGTTCACCCATATCGCCAGCTAATGCCCATACCACCAACTATCACCTATACCACTAGCTATCACCCATACCACCAACTATCACCCATATCACCAACTATCACCCATACAAGCAAACATTTACGTTTAAATGGTTAAATCAAAACTGCGTTTTTAAGAGATTGGGGTGTGTGTTTTTTGGGATGTTTTTGTTGTTGTTTGTTTTGGGTTGTTTTTTTGTGTTTTTTATTTTTATTTTATTTTTTTAATTTATTTAATTTATTTTTTTGGGGGGGAGGTCAATTTAGAACACCGCCGAGACTTTAATACACAGACCAGTGCTATTGTTCTTATCCAAACTTTTATTATAACTACGTGTCAATCATAAAGAGATAGCTTGTATATTTTGTTTGTTGATTTCAAATGTTTATGCCTATGTACATAACGTGAGATGTTAATGCATTATGTATATTTGATTGTCTGTCTCTATCCCATTTTGTTAATGATAATACTAGTAGCTTGAACATTAATTATTATCGTATGTGCGTATCTATGCATGATTGTAAAAAACACACACATATATAATATTTACACCACATCTACACAACTTGTTGGATTCAATAAAAATAAACATCGTTATATTCAACAGAGATATCATCCGGTGAAATGCAAGCAATTCGTTACAGTTACAATCGCGGGTATTATCAGCTGTTGTTTTCAACAGCGTTTTGCTTTTACTCGCACAATGTCTCATGTTTTCAGAGTGATAACTGTTGTCTCAGTTTACAAGTAAACTTTTGTTTTTTCTTTGAAGAGAGAAAACGAAGCATGTGAGACAATATGTTTTTTGTTCAAATCCAATACCATTTTCTGCCGCATTTCATTCTAACAAGATTAATGGTGTTTTGTTTGTTTTTCCACATTTGCTTCAGTACACATATAACATTCATTTATTTTTGTTCACCCAAGCAAGTATATTACGTTTTTAACATTAAGGTGCCAAATGAAGTAACGAAATAGAATTCCAAAAGGAATGTACATAGCTTTTATTTAGTTTTACGTGTGTATCAGTAACAAAGAACATAATTGAAATCCATTTCACAATTTGCTTACTTAAGTAAAATAACAAAGTATGAAACACTTTTCACAGTTTACTTACTTAAGTAAGATGCGAAAACATGAAACACCTTTCTAAAGAGAAGAATTTGCGTCTATTCAATATAGGTGAATATCAGACATAATACATAGGAAACACTTGTTGGTAACATTTCTTAAGAACCGTGGTGTAAAATGTCATCCGGGACCTTAACAGCCTGACTCTGTTGGTTATACTAAATGAAATCAGGATCCGTGAAATCTGTCTTATCTGTGTCTGTTATTTCTCTTACGACTTTCCATGGATGTGAAGACTCTGGCCGTACTGCATTATAATGAAACTTCCTGGCTAATAAATGCAAGCCCATGTCCGTGTGTTTGCTCTCTATTTAAAACTGCTAATCCCGTCTTTGTTTAGCGAGCCTTGCTGCAGAATGGATACAAAATTACAGAGCCGTTTGGAACTGTTGCCCATAAATTGAAAAGCGGGGTGTTTGGCGTGAAGGGTGAAAAGATCGCTTCTTAACACGGGAAAGGACAAAGTCCCCGATTTCGCGCCTTTGAAAGCGTACACTGGTGTCAGTTCTGGATGCCACGCACCTAAATAAGTTGCGTTCGTACATGAAGATCAAATAGGAAAAGCAACCTCAGAATATAATTGCATGACATTCGGCTTGTTCGGATGTAGGTGGCAGGTTTTGTAGTGCTAAGTAAAAAAAACAAGTTTCGCAACAGCAGAGCTTCTAGATTATGGTAGCCCCACTCCCATGGCTAGTGATATTCAGTGTTGGGCTAGTAAATAACTACTATAACTAGCCCGATGGCTAGTGGAAAAAAACTTTGTCAAATGCTGCATTTACATTTTTTTTTAAATATGAATATCTTGCCTCCTCTTTCCACCCCAATCTAAGGATTTTAAAGCTCAATATTCCTCTTTTGATTATTACTATTAGTAAAATAATTAAATTGTATTTATTTAAAGTAGGGCTAGTGAATTTTTAATCATGGCTAGTACATTTTTAAAATCACTGATCCTAAGGCTAGTGGATTTTTATAAAATTCTAGAAGCCCTGGCAACAGGAAAGAACAATCTAAGTACCTGCATGATTTCTTTGGGTTTATTACAGAAACAGGTATACAGATATGGATAATTGTGACAGTAATAAGTACCTAAATGTACACAATTATTATGAGTGATGGCTTTTTTAATTTCTTTTTAAACGAACATGCAACAAATATTTTAACATAGAATCTATAATTCTTATCGTCTGTTCTGTAGAACATAAGAGTAATAGAAAACATATAACCGCATATATTTGTAACGGATTAAAGAATGAGCATTTTTACACTGGTTTTTGTGCCCATAATGTGGAGAATGTTTAACGCATTATATATTTTAATACAGAATTTATAAAAAATATTTTTCAATTTCTTGCAACCTGTGATACAAAATCATCAGTATTGTAGAATATGAGCATAACAGACAACGTATAACCATATATATTGGTAACAGTTTAAAGAATGAGCCAATACGAAAGGTAATGTGCCATTTTGACTTCTTCCCCACCCCTCCCCCATTTTCCTATTCTGAATGTATGTATGTCCTTTTACATGTTTCAAAATTTGACACATGTTCTTTTGGTGTACGTTTTAGTAGAACACTGATTTAAATACCAGTCTTCATATCATTACGGAATGTGTGAAAATAGCATTTGCTTTAACATGGCAGTCCTCTTTACGGCGGTTAAACATGTATTGCCAAGTAAAGGAATTGCCTTGGGAGTGGCTGTCCTTCTAAAGCCGAGCCACTAAATAGATATTCCTGGAATCGACCACTATTTTGCCAAATACGCCTTACGACTCGGAATTGTGCAGAAATAAGGTTTTGATCATGAATAACGGGTTTTGTCGTTCGTGTAGCAGGAAAAGCTTTGTTTAGTATCCAAAACGTCTGGCAGTTGACGTTAGTTGAAAATGCGTCGGGTGTTTTGCTTTGCTTAATGTTGGCCCTGGTATTTGTGCATAGGAAACGGATCCAGTCATCAGGGCGACCAACTTTCCGGATTTAACCGGAAAATCCGGAATTTTTAACCCATATCCGGAATTAATGCCAAATATCCGGATTTTTTTCCAAATTCGCTATCATACTGTTTTTTTAGAAGCAACGATTTCTGAATATATTTTAAATTTTCTAAATTTTTTAATCCCGAGTTTAGTAAAGATAGTTTATCAGTCTGCATTCTGCATTGCAACCTGAACTTGATATTATCGACTGTTTCGTGCTGTTACTAAAACGTTTGTCTGTTGGCTGTATTTGTTAACAGCCCACCAATGAAAATGTTTTTGACAATCGAGTAAACTAAAGCCATGTATGAAATTTGTCTTACTTGCTGTGTAGTTTATGTATTCATTTTTAAAAAATTCAAATATAATATAGTAATTACTAAGGGGCAGACGTCGGTTCTATGGCGATGCATGCAACTTCGCCACGGTGTGTAAAAACATGAACAAAGAACACTTGCGATCTTCTTAAATTCCATTCGTGTGCTTGCACATGTAACAGTTCACTAAATACTATTTGGCTACCAGTAATCACTGACACATCCATGACATTAATATCAATTAATTAATATACCTACCGATCTTGTTTTATTTAAGTAAGTTCAACTATAAAATTTCTTCTTTTTTTTGCAAACTATCATTAGATTTTGCCGCAAAAAGTGCTACGGTCCTGTAATAGTAATGTAAGCGTAATGCAAAACGATAGCCAGTCTTAATGTGGATACCAAACGTTTCGTCCCCGATTCAGTTAACCACAAATTAGTTCGACCCCACTGATGAAATGTAGCAAATGTACCTACATAAAAATAACATTGTTCCCAAGTTTGTCACTTTATTACTGGTAGTGAAACTGTTCTACACTATTTGCTAATAACATGGAGCCTTTAGGGGGGATGGGTTGGTGATGATTTTATATATTTTTATGCTTGGCCTGTGTGTGTGTTTGTGTGTGCGCGCGCGCGCGATAATTCTGTTAATTGCTGTACTAGGTATAATAACTTTATTTACACTTATGAATATATTTAGCATGTTTTACTAGAAAACCATAACAGGGCTACTTTTAAAAAGGAAATAGAAAATTCTGTCACTTATGTGGATTGATTTACACTTTTATTCCAATAAATAATACAATTTGTTTTATTGTTATTTATCTCTTGTTGTTGTTGTTATTTTTTAAATATGTCAAATATGGCGCTGTTTAAATTATGTTTTATATATTTTTTTAAATGGTGTTTTGAAAGGGGCATTCGCACGCTTAAAAATTAAAATGCCAGAAAATTCCGGAAAAAATGTTTCCATTAGGTTGGTCGCCCTGAGTCATTTGAAGTCGTTGCCTCGTCCACCCAGTCGCACTCTGACTGACATTAAATAGCCTCGCGACTTCTAGTTGACTGTCTTCAACCTGTACCAGACCCAATCCATTTGCCCTACTCAACATTAGTCAAAAGACGAAGCATTTTCAACTGAAGTGTGCATGAATATGTGGATGTCATGTCATGTCATGTCATAGGATTTTACGTGCACATTCAGAACAAGCTGTTCTAACGCACGCCTGTCTTGGACAGGAAAGGTGGGGGTGGGAGAGGAAGGACAGCCTGCACTGGTAGGTGCAAGGGGGAACCAGCAGGCTGACAAAGTCGGTAGCAGGCGGGGGTGGATGGTGGTGGTGCTATGGAATTTTGAATGGAGCAATTAATACGCCAAAGAGAAAAAGGTGCGCAATTCTGATTGAGGAATTTTTGCGCAATTTTTAACGGTCAGTCAAAAGGAAAGTTTCCGGAGCTAGGTTTTGATTTAGTAAGTCGAGAGTAGCTCGTTAATTTAGACCTAGCTGATGATGCGTGGATGCTTACGAAACCTCACTCACACATTCCTTTTTTCATAATGAGTGTGTTGGACGGGCATCGTTAATATATATATATAGTACTAACAATATGAGTGACCCTTCAACAGTGACATTGAGTAGATAGATGACGTAGGCCAGTGGTACTGCGTTTGCTTGATGCACGGACGGTCTGTGATCGATCCTCGTCGGTGGGCCCATTGGGTTATTTCTCTTTCCAGCCAGTGCACTACGACTGGTACTTCAAAGATCGTGGTAAGTGCTATCCTGTCTATACGATGGTGCATATAAAAGATCCCTTGCTGCTAATCGAAAAGAATAACCCATGAAGTGGCGACAGCGGGTTTCCTCCTTCATTATTAGTGTGGTCCTTAACCATGTCTAACGCCATATAACCGTAAATAAAATGTGTTGAATGCATCGTTAAATGAAAAATTTCTTTCTTTATTCTGAGACTTAAAATGACGAATAATACATTTATGTTACCTAAATTAGCCACTACAGTCAAGGGGTATCGAAAAATAATATTTATTTTAAATCCGTACTATATGTAGTTTTGAGATTGGCCATAGGGCTTCATTGTGGATTCTCCCTATATTTTGTAATTACAAATGTTTTTATACAGTCAATAAGCATAATAAACTGATATTTATAAACGAAGACAACTGAGAGAGAGAGAGAGAGAGAGAGAGAGAGAGAGAGAGAGAGAGAGAGAGAGAGAGAGAGAGAGAGAGAGAGAGAGAGAGAGAGAGAGAGAGAGAGAGATTGAGGTAGGGAGAGAGAGAGGGGGCAGAGACTAACGAAATAGGCTAAAGTTTAAAAAAAGTAAATAGTTAAATCATCTCAAACCTTACTATTTATAATAATGTCCTAAGCTACCTTATGCAATTAAGTTAATATTAGTGCTAAAGTCGCTTCGTATTATTGGGACTAGGATAGGTTTCAATTAACAGATTTTTTCTAAGGTTAGGATCACCAAAGAATAAAGTGCTGCAGATGAGATACAATTTAGGACAAGAGTATAAAACATATTCAACATTTTCAACACAATGCCCATATGCACAACTCAAACGATCGCGCACGTGTCGTGCAAACTTATGACCACTTAGATTACTATTACCCAGACGGACACGACTATGTAAGAAACGTAATCTGGGTGGTCTGATCAATAAATGGTTAATTAATATTATATAGCTCAGATAGTCGCGTTAACATAAAATGCTAAACACCTGACGCTGTGTAAATATTTTCTTTGTGTGGCATATTTAGTCTAACACGTATGACAGTTTCTTTATAATGCTATTAGCTGTGCTAATGTTTTTCGCCCGCTGACACCTGTTATTGCATCTGTACTGCAATTAGAATGGTACTTTAGGTTCGCTCTACAAAAAGTAAAACTATGACAAGTATGGTCGGCTGTTGACAAGTACGCGACGAGGGACCGGCGTAATCCGGCGACCATTGTGTGTCTGGTAACACCATTCATCTGGTTGGATTACGGATTTCACTCTTGTTCACCAATACGTCACGCCAATCTGTTTTCACTTTTGGTTTAAGAGGTATTACCAAAACATCTCGGCCGTAACACAGGCATCGGAAGATGCCAGCAAATGGGTGGAGAGTCCGTAATTCGTCTTTCAACTTATGGGTTCAGGACATATCCATAATATTCGTCTTTCAACTTATGGGTCCAACACATATTCTGACCATCTTTACTTCAGAGTTGGGGTCCCTGCTTCCGATACCTTAAGCATAACCTGTGTGGAGAGAGAGGCAATGGCATCATTTCATAAACCAAAATGCGAAGTGCACTTTAGCTTAGGAATGCCCTTTTGGTGTACTTTGTGGAGACATTGTGTTCCTGCTCCCACCCCGCCCTCACCAAAAGTAAGTTTAGGCGAAGTACCGCTTTGAATGCATTTGTTTGAACAGAGAATATGCAAGTGAGAATACTATTTCGGGTAATCTCCCGGTAAAAATCAGATAGTGTGGCATTAAAATGAGAACATGAATCTGTTTTTCCATCTTTCATTCTGTCTGTCTGTCTGTCTGTCTGTTTTTCCATATTTCATTCTCTCTCTCTCTATTTCTATCTCTCTCTCCTTCCCCCCCCCCCGCCTATCTCCGTAACTTGTTTGCATCTGTGTATTTCTGTTTCTATATCTCTGTGTTAGTCTCTTTGACTTTCTCCACTATTTTAGCAGAAGTTTCAAAAGATGCATGCAAATTACACAGAGTACAACTAGAACAATGCATTACTAAACAGCAGTCACTTTACAAGAACACGATGCTCATATGTTACCACCAACCAAAACCGTGGACCCTCCCTTGCACATTGTTCTGTTGAAGACCCTTGAAATGGAAGACGCAGGTGGTCGAAATTGAAATGAAACGAGAGAATATTTAATTTAATTACACTGCCCTTAATGCACATTCTATTGTCTGGCGGCAATTTTGCGGCTGGTGTTTCCAAAATCCGGCTACCGTGACAAAAGTGGGAGTTTACTCTCTTTAAGGGTTTCAAAGACGATGTACGATGAATTGCCCCCTGTTATGTCGGATTCAATACACTAAATGGAAGCGTCTGAAAGGAAGCCATTCATTCCACATTATCCTGTTTACACGTTATGTGTGGTCAAATTATTGAGCCTGAAATTAAAGTGAACCTCGCTACGAATGGAATGTTTCTGGAGGATTTAATCAAAATAAACGTGTGATGCAATAAACGTTATGGGGTAGTTATAAATAAATAAAAAACAGCGATAATGAACGTGGTTTGAAAGCATGTTGGTTGAATTGGTTTGATAGACAAATTATATTCTTTCTTAAGCATTTTATTTGTTTGTATGTAACACCTGCTTATAATAACTCATCAGAACGTTGTGTTCTGTAGGCACTAAAACAAAAACACATTCAGTAAGAAAATAGAGGAAATGCCGTTTAAATTTATGTCCAAATTTTAAACAATTTTAATCTTATGCATTTAATTTACATTTGGCTTAACTACGTTTATTACTAAACTTAAATGTATTGTAACTTTCTGTCTGTTTATTGTTTGCCTTCCCTGTTTTTTCTTACTGTGGGAACAATTCCAGTTATTAAATCATAGCCTGTGTCCACAGTAAGCGTGTATGAACTGTGTATACTGTATGGGGTTTTTTTTCAACAATAATCACAGATCCAGAAATAACTGTTTGAGAAATGAAGGAGATGGTCAATACTATCATTGTTGTTTATATGTTTATGGTTTCTTTGAAAAATCTTTGAAAATTTGTCTGCTTCACAACTTTTATACAGCTGCCAAATAATTGTATTGTATAGATGTAACAAAAAAAGAAGAGAAAACAACCAGATATTGGCACCCCTGTCCTCCCCCGTCTACAAATATTCTTCGTTCTCTTACAATATCTGTGTCTTCAGGGGAAGCCTTCTATATTTATCTTGCAGCTGCAAGGAATTGTTATAGGACAGCACATACCATGGTATTTGATATACCAGTCGTGGGACACTTGTTGGTGGCGGGGAAAACACCGGTGATGATTTTCGGTCGTATGACCCAAGCACTTCGGGCGAGCGCTCTAATAACTTGGCTAAATCCCTCCCCTAGTAAGCAATACGTCGGTGTAATGGTCTTATACTGATCTAAACGAAAGCCGGTACCAGGATACGAACCAAGAAGCTAATGTGTTAACGTCGATGACTTAATTACCTAGTACGCCACCGAGGCCAGTTAGCATTCACTGTATGTATTATTTGTAGACGCTTACAAGTTAGGCACTGCGTGTTAAAGTTTGTATTGTTAGTGACACCACCACACCATATTCAATGGCGTAGTCAGCATGAGGCAGACAAGGCGTTTGCCTCGTCTGGAATTTCCTCAGATTTATTTTATTTTTCCTAACACTGATATTTATTTTATAGTTCTCAATTTGCTTCGGCGGGTTTTTTTCCTCGTTGGCTACGCCCTAGAAATTATTGATCAATTAAACATCGGCTATTGAATGTCAAAACATTTGATAAATCTGACATGAAGTCTTCAGCGGTAAGTCGCTACAATTTTGTTTTCTGTTAGCAGCAAGGGACCTTTCGTGTGCACCCTTTTCACAGACAGGACACGACAAATTGATGGCGGATGATCCTCCGAGGCGGTGTTAACTATCGAACCATCTAATAAATAACAAGTGTGTCTCGAGGATATGTCTGTGGGTTGGAACACCGTCACAGACGGAACACAATCAATCGACGATCACACGAGGCTAAGCTTTGCTCATTGATTTGGTGTGATAGTCTCCATTAGCGCTTCGTTAATTTGACAAGATTTTCGAAATATTTGGCGTTAATTTCGCAGAAAATTGCCGTTATCGTTGTCAAGTTTGTTATTCCGCCAGGAGCCGTTTCTGTCCGGAAAATCACGAAGGATTTATTCTGTGGAACGGGAACAGCAATTACCATGAAGATGAACAAACCTGCGGCGTGCGGGGTGCCAGGGGGTTCAAGGGGATAATTTGGCAATAGACAAGTGATTTGTGGTTCTGATATTTAGAGAAAGCCCATAATGTGGTCTTCACTTGCCCAGTGGCAGAATGGCAGGTATTAACCGTTCCAAATTTTGGAAGTTCACTTCCAAATAATATTGTTCAAAGCCTATTCTGGAAACTGATGTCTGAATATTCTCTTAAATAAAATTTAGAAATAAATGTGCAGTCATCATTCGTTCATTACTCCATTCATTCATTCATTCATCTATCTATCCATCCCTCTTTTGACCCATCCATCCATCCACTCATTTGTCTTGTTTTAGTTATTCACACTTATTAACTGAATTAATCATATTCGTACTTTTCAGTTAGTCCTACTCATTTATTCGTTCTTTGTGTATTCGTCGTTAATTTTTTCGTTAATTTTTAAACACTAATTTGGAGGTTTGTTAAGTCAATATTATTTAGTTCATTCCTATATTTAAATGCGTTTTCTTATGTGAATAGTTTGGTAACCTGCATATGCCTCATACTCAAGAGACCATGACAACTTCAAGAAACCACGTACATTTGAACTGACGACGAAGACTTGTTTTACTCTCTCTTTTTTTCTTTTTTTTCTTCTTGTTCATGAAATTAAAAAAAATTGAACATTTTAAAAGAAAATCGAGAAACCATGAGCATTTGAAGAGGAGGCATTTTTATTTTTTAAAAAGAGGAAAATTCCAAGACAACCAGGAAACGTTTTAAAACAAATTATGGACACTTACTTAAACACACCAAGAACACTTCAAGATACCACCAAACCTTCATGAGACAAGACACTTCAATGCACAACGAAACTTGTTTTTAAAAAACCGTCAAGAAACATTGCAACGGTTACAAAACTCACAAAAATAAAGAAACCACGAAAACGTTTTTTTTATATATAAATAAAAAGAAACGACATACCTTTAAAGCACCACAAACACTTTAAAGATCCTATGTCAAAGTGGAAACTGCAGGGGGAGGGGGGTTTGTAAAAACAACAGCTACAAATTAATTGATACCACGCATAATCTTTCCAAAATTAACTCTATAATAATAATGTTTAAAGGTCTTGTACTGGACGACAAGAGGGTTTCCCGAATACATTGTGGCTAATTATAAACATGGTCACATCTTAGTTTCTATATTAGTTGCCCTGAACAATTGTGGAAAATTGTGTTGACTATGTACGCATAAAACAGTAACGTTACCAGTTAAAGCGATTGACAATTTCCCCGCTAAAATACCTTTTGTCAAAGAGTAATAGAATTGTTTTCTTGTAGTTTTGTAAGCCTATAATTGAAGGTATAAACTTTATATTTCAAAGCACAAATTAATTAAGATTTTTAGTGGGAACAGGCATTGTTCTAACTTTGACATAGCGCTTTTTAGAAACCATGAAAGCTTCAAAAAACCACGATTTTTTTTTTTTTATTCAAGAGTGCGGACCGCGATAGCTTCAAACCGAATTTTCTTACCTAGTAATTTATTTCGATCGAGGTAGACGGTCTAACTGGCAGTGTTAGTCCAAACGGACCAGGTAACACGTTTTTGTGGTGGGATTCCGTGAACAAATAAACAGCGAAAGGTGAGGTATTTCTTGCCGTCCTATAAAGGGGTACTGTTGACAGGGCAAATTATGGCTGGATAACACTTGCTTCAGCCACTAGCCGCGGCTTCTTGGTAGCCCCATATCTGTTCTGTTATCGCCTGTGAAGATTACTGTAAACAAATATCTACGTATATACTTCACAGAGCTGAGAATTGATTGAGAAATGGACATTTATTGAGTCGTGCAGGTGTTCCCAGGTAAACACAGGGGACTAGAATTGAGCCGAACAACCAGATATACGAATGTACATATTTCTAGATGAATATGTTCTCTTTGAATTTGGTCAAATCCCTCCTTGTGAACATAAACACAATTCAGACGAATAGTCCAATTTATCTTATATCCATATCAAAGTAGAACATTTATGCATCTACTTTTTTTATTTCGAAATAATTTTGTTTCTAACTTTTCTTTAATCAAAACCTTTTTATATATATATGTGTGTGTGTGTGTGTGTGTGTGTGTGTGTGTGTGTGTGTGTGTGTG